>JABXNX010003804.1:0-21956 GCA_014843695.1 Archivesica marissinica | reverse complement strand
ATATACATACCGGATGTCACTACAATTATAATACTCACTCCTGTAAAAATATATATACATACCGGATGTCACTCCAAGTATAATACTCACTCCTGTACAAATATATATACATACCGGATGTCACTACAATTATAATACTCACTCCTGTAAAAATATATATATACCGGATGTCACTACAAGTATAATACTCATACCTGTACAAATATATATACATACCACTACAAGTATAATACTCACTCCTGTAAAAATATATATACATACTGCATGTCACTACAAGTATAATACTCACTCCTGTACAAATATATATACATACCGGATGTCACTACAAGTATAATACTCATACCTGTACAAATATATATACATACCAGATGTCACTACAAGTATAATACTCATACCTGTACAAATATATATACATACCGGATGTCACCCCAAGTATAATACTCACTCCTGTAAATATATATACATACCAGATGTCACTACAAGTATAATACTCATACCTGTACAAATATATATACATACCGGATGTCACTACAAGTATAATACTCATACCTGTACAAATATATATACATACCGGATGTCACTCCAAGTATAATACATACCGGATGTCACTACAAGTATAATACTCATACCTGTACAAATATATATACATACCAGATGTCACTACAAGTATAATACTCATACCTGTGAAAATATATATACATACCAGATGTCACTACAAGTATAATACTCATACCTGTGAAAATATATATACATACCGGATGTCACTACAAGTATAATACTCACTCCTGTAAAAATATATATACATACCGGATGTCACTACAAGTATAATACTCATACCTGTACAAATATATATACATACCGGATGTCACTACAAGTATAATACTCATACCTGTACAATATACAGATCTTCAACCATGAAACTTCCATTTATATGTATGTATAGTATTTATATGTCCGATTAGCGCAGTGGTTAGCGCTCGCTTCTCACCAATGCAACCCGGGTTTGATCTTCAGTCCGGGAAGTATGCAAGATGGTACGGCAGTCTCCAGATCGGACAGGTGGATTTTCTCCGGGTACTCCAGTTTCCTCCCACATGAATGACCACATTTACGCTTTCATCCGTGCCAACGAGAGTGATTAATATAAGTTGTTAAAACTTGCTTCGCAATCGTTGTAAAATAAATAAGGTTTAAAAAAACATGTACAAATAAATATGTACGGTATATCAGAAGTCACCCCAAGAATTATACATGTACCTGTAAAACTAAATATGCGCACATATGATCACTCCTAGAATACTAGCCATAAAGGTAAGGTTTCTCAGCATGATTGAGAAATTGGTGAAGTAATTGTTTATTGGGGGCTATAATTTAGATGTTGCAGTAGCTAATGTGCTGTAAACAGAAGACAAAAGAGGTATACTCAATTTATTTAGTCACCAGGTCCGAGAATGTTTACGAGTGTCGTCTCGACACGTAAACGGTTAGGGATAGAGGCAGTAATCCCACAAAACAGATGGCAGTAAACTAAAGCTGAAAAGTAGAATACTCTTCAATTGAAGATCAAATTTAATCCTATGTCCAGATTACTGCCAATTGTCCCAAGATTACTGTCAATTGTATATTTCGTTACTGCCTCTATCGTTAACAACCCTTAATGCCTATATTACTGCCAATTGTCCCAAGATTACTGCTAATTGTATATTTTGTTACTGCCTCTATCGTTAACAACCCTTAATGCCTATATTACTGCCAATTGTCCCAAGATTACTGCCAATTGTATATTTTGTTACTGCCTCTATCGTTAACAACCCTTAATGTCCATATTACTGTCAATTGTCCCAAGATTACTGCCAATTGTATATTTTGTTACTGACTCTATCGTTAACAACCCTTCAATGTCCATATTACTGCCAATTGTCCTAAGATTACTGCCAATTGTATATTTCGTTACTGCCTCTATCGTTAACAACCCTTAATGCCTATATTACTGCCAATTGTCCTAAGATTACTGCCAATTGTATATTTTGTTACTGCCTCTATCGTTAACGTAACGGTAACATGTTCAAAGAATAATATGTCATATTCGTAAAAAATAAATGTGCATACCAAAATGATTGTCACTGCTTTAAGAACAATATTCTTGTCTGTAGAAAGGAAACGTTAATTCGTTTGTATGCCTACATGGAAGGAGTGAGATGAAACTGTTCGAGAAAACACCAAAACGAAAATCCTTAGAAATACATACTTGATGACGCCGTGTCCTGCAATGACGAGGAAGCTCCGGTGGAAACGGCGTCGCAAACTGGATCAAACCCGCTCCAGACACCATTTGACTGGCAAATTCTGGTTATTCGATTGGTTCCGTCAGCACATGCGTATGTCGCTACAGCTCCAAATGTTGTGTCAGTCAATAAGTCTATATTGCCGTTTTCCGGAGCCGCCAAAACACCACAATCTGGTAAAATGTTATTAGTCATGAATCTATGCAATTAACCCATTTCATTCTGGATACATTTAAAAGCTTTTGCAAACAACATAGATCCAGATCAGCCACAGCGTAACGCTGCATGGTGATCAGGATCTATGTTGTTTGCTACATAGCTAGTGACTTAGCAAGATGATTTGAATAGCAAACAGCATAGCGCCTGATCAGACGGCATATTCTGTGGCGGCTGATCTGACTCTATGTTCTTTGCAAATACTGTAAATGTAAAAACGGTATCCAGAATGAAATGGGTTAATAGTAAAGTAAAGTGCTTGCTTATTATATCACCCGTATGTGTTTCTTATCTCACTCATAATACATATTTAACCGGCAAGTAAGACTTTATGAGACACCTTATGAACATCAGCACTTTCCAAATCCAATCCTAGCTGGCCAGGCTGACCGGTAACCATTATTTAACTAGCTGGTGATCAGAATGATCCCCTAAAGATGTCAGAACATTCGGCCTTCCGCTCCATAGGCGGTAGCCTGGATTCCAGTCTTTCGATTTTTCACTAATTTACTTCTGGCAAAATGACATCAGAAACTCAATACAATTAATGGTCACGGTGTTAAAATATATTTATATATAACTGACCAGGCAAAATATATCAATTCTTAATCCAGGGATTGCAGGTTTGATCCCCCGTCTGACACTAATACAATTAACAGTCTTTCAGATGGGACATCAAACCGAGGTCTCGTGTCGGTGCTGTACACCGTGCACGTAAAAGAACCAGAGGAAACTCTGGAATGGGTCTCTGTCTGTATCATTGCACTATCCTCCAAAAATCTAAAATGACTAATCTCTTCAGAAGGTGTCGCTCATATGGGCAACCGGTAGCGATGCTAAATAAACGTACAACACACACACACACACACACATATCAACGCCTGTTGCCAGGCTACGTTGGGATGATGGATGCCTATAACTAATAGGCCACGGCGGACGGAGATGGTATTTAATATAGTTCTTTTACACGTACCCGTAAGTTCATTTTCTCCTGTATGCTACACGTTTATAACACAGCTGGATATGTCCACAGCAAACACTAGCGTTAACCCTTTCAACACCACATACCTCTAAATAGGCTTACAAAAAGTGTAGATCCAGATGAGCCGGCTCGTGACGAGCCGTCTCATCAGGATCTGCACTTTTTGCCAGTGATATGACTATTTTTAGACATAATTACCCATTTTGATAAATGAACTTGTCCAAATGTGATTTTCTGATTCATTTATTGGTTTATGAATATCATGGACCAGTCCATGTGAGTTACTTGGTGTTGAATGGGTTAAGGACAATATGTTGGGATATGAAAGAGAACACATTTACAGCGTTGTAATTGATGTTCAAGATTTGCATCAATAGAGAATTAACCTTTAATTAGACACGTCGGCACAGAGTCGCTCCATGCCCCGGTGCTGAGACAGGTCATCGTTTTGTTGCCTTGGATATCATACCCGCTGTTGCACGCATAGGTCACAGTCTCGCCGAATGTTGTACCAGAAACAGATGTAATTGCGCCATTTTGTGGGGCCGAAACTACGTCACAATCTATGAATAGCGAATATAGATTTCACTTAAAACGAACAGAACATTGGAGTATATACAAAGTTTATGAAATTGAAATAAAAGGTATATAGGTAAAGGATATAATTATATTAGTTATATACAATCGCAAATCTATGCCATATGTGGTTCACTGTCCATATAGCGAACATGAGACTCAAAATAATGGATGGGGTGGGGGGGAGCTCGAAATTCTAATTATTTGGTACTTCGGATATCGTTGTGAGTATTCCTAATGGGTTTTTTTATATATCATACCATAATGATTATAAAATTATTTTTTCCGTATTTTTAACTTAAACTTTATTTATTTTACAACGATTGTGAAGCAAGTTCTAACAACTTATATTAATCACTCTCGTTGGCGCGGATGAAAGCGTACATTTGGTCATTCGTGTGGGAGGAAAACTGAGTACCCGGAAAAAATTCCACCTGTCCGATCTGGCGACTGCCGTACCATCTCGCATATTTCCCGGTCCGAGGATCGAACCCGGGTTGCATTGGTGAGAAGCGAGCACGCTAACCACTGGGCTAATCGTAAGCATACATTGCAGATGAAATTCTGTAAGACGGCGTCCAAGAGGTAGATCTACATTTGTATTGTGTCTAGTGCTCTATATCAGTACACGATCAGTGTATGGCGTATCAGTGCCATATTACCCGTGCTGTAAAATACACAAACTTACCAACAAGTGCACATGCGATTCCCATCTGCCACGCACCATTTTCCAAGCATACAACAGTGTGTGTGATAGTATCTTCGGGTTGGTACCCCTCGTCGCATGTTTGTGTTGCAGTATCTTCAAATATGCTGGAGCTGGAATCGAGAGAGACGCTACCATGCACGGGCGAGGGTGGGCGTCCACAGTCTGCAATCGAAGTACTAAAATATTATAAATTAGAAAGAATAAATGGAAACAGTGGCGGATTAAGGGGAGGGATGAAGCCAGGGGTCTCCGATATTTAGGGGCCCCCAAATTAGTATTTTAAATCTGTAATTAACTGAATAAAAGTTAACGAACATTTTTAAAATGACTACATAAATAGATAGAACTTAGAAGATATCCTGAGCTGTATGACTTTAATAATATTATGCGTTTAGTCGATTGCAGCAATTAAGTATAGTGGACTGTTCCCTGGGTCTAATAGTCCCGCAATACGCATCGACAGGTGAAATCCCTTCTTACCAACCAATGCGATAGCGCAAATTTCGTTGAATTTCGGCCAAGCGGGGGTAATGTGAGAAAGGTGTATTCAATAGAATGTTCTTGTTTGCTTACACTAGTAGGTCTATTTATCTTGATGAAATGGCCCATGTTTGAGCTACAGCCAGGGGCCCCATGCAACCTTAACCCGCCCCTGAATGGAAACCGTACACATATCCGAGGTTCATAGATTGTGTGGGACCTCAGGAACTTTACTTGACATTTTATACATAAGGAACCAAATGAGTACATGTAGTCAGTACCTCATGCAATCATAGTACGTGCATGCGTGGTTTCGTATTTTGAATGATGCCATTTCAGATTGCACCAATTTCGTTCACATCATTACCAATACTCCTAAGCATGTGCACTCCCTCCGGTCACATCATTTCCGCCCATACTTACTTTTGCCGGAAGTGGTTTTGCCTAATATGTAGTCATTCATAATGGCCACTTTACTGGTATGCCATTACGCAAATTGTCGTAATGCAGTCCGGACAAACAGTACGCCTTTGATACTACTAGTACTATATTTTGCTGTGGAACCCAGGCTATTGTGTATGCTCACATAAAGCAATGATGTAATCCTTACCCAATGATGTAATCCTTACCCAATGATGTAATCCTTACCATACCCAATGCTGTAATCCTTACCCAATGATGTAATCCTTACCTTACCCAATGATGTAATCCTTACCCAATGATGTAATCCTTACCCAATGATGTAATCCTTACCCAATGATGTAATCCTTACCATACCCAATGCTGTAATCCTTACCCAATGATGTAATCCTTACCATACCCAATGCTGTAATCCTTACCCAATGATGTAATCCTTACCCAATGATGTAATCCTTACCCAATGATGTAATCCTTACCCAATGATGTAATCCTTATACAATGATGTAATCCTTACCCAATGATGTAATCCTTACCCAATGATGTAATCCTTACCCAATGATGTAATCCTTATACAATGATGTAATCCTTACCCAATGATGTAATCCTTACCCAATGATGTAATCCTTACCCAATGATGTAATCCTTACCCAATGATGTAATCCTTACCCAATGATGTAATCCTTACCCAATGCTGTAATCCTTACCCAATGATGTAATCCATACCCAATGATGTAATCCTTACCTTACCATATGATGTAATCCTTACCCAATGATGTAATCCTTACCCAATGATGTAATCCTTACCCAATGATGTAATCCCAATGATGTAATCCTTGCCCAATGATGTAATCCTTACCCAATGATGTAATCCTTACCCAATGATGTAATCCATACCCAATGATGTAATCCTTACCCAATGATGTAATCCATACCCAATGATGTAATCCTTACCTTACCCAATGATGTAATCCATACCCAATGATGTAATCCTTACCCAATGATGTAATTCTTACCCAATGATGTAATCCTTACCCAATGATGTAATCCTTACCCAATGATGTAATCCTTACCTTACCCAATGATGTAATCCTTACCCAATGATGTAATCCTTACCCAATGATGTAATCCATACCAAATGATGTAATCCATACCCAATGATGTAATTCTTACCCAATGATGTAATCCATACCCAATGATGTAATCCTTACCTTACCCAATGATGTAATCCATACCCAATGATGTAATCCATACCCAATGATGTAATCCTTACCCAATGATGTAATCCTTACCCAATGATGTAATCCTTACCCAATTATGTAATCCTTACCCAATGATGTAATCCTTACCCAATGATGTAATCCTTACCCAATGATGTAATCCTTACCCAATGATGTAATCCTTACCCAATGATGTAATCCTTACCCAATGATGTAATCCTTACCCAATTATGTAATCCTTACCCAATGATGTAATCCATACCCAATGATGTAATTCTTACCTTACCCAATGATGTAATCCTTACCCAATGATGTAATCCATACCCAATGATGTAATCCTTACCCAATGATGTAATCCTTACCCAATGATGTAATCCTTACCCAATGATGTAATCCATACCCAATGATGTAATCCTTACCCAATGATGTAATCCTTACCCAATGATGTAATCCTTACCCAATGATGTAATCCTTACCCAATGATGTAATCCATACCCAATTATGTAATCCTTACCCAATGATGTAATCCTTATACAATGATGTAATCCTTACCTTACCCAATGATGTAATCCTTACCCAACGATGTAATCCTTACCCAATGATGTAATCCTTACCCAATGATGTAATCCTTACCCAATGATGTAATCCTTACCCAATGATGTAATCCATACCCAATTATGTAATCCTTACCCAATGATGTAATCCTTACCCAATGATGTAATCCTTACCTTACCCAATGATATAATCCTTACCCAATGATGTAATCCTTATACAATGATGTAATCCTTACCTTACCCAATGATGTAATCCTTACCCAACGATGTAATCCTTACCCAATGATTTAATCCTTGCCCAATGATGTAATCCATACCCAATGATGTAATCCTTACCCAATGATGTAATCCTTACCCAATGATGTAATCCATACCAAATGATGTAATCCTTACCCAACGATGTAATCCTTACCCAATGATTTAATCCTTGCCCAATGATGTAATCCATACCCAATGATGTAATCCTTACCTTACCCAATGATGTAATCCTTACCCAATGATGTAATCCTTACCCAATGATGTAATCCTTATACAATGATGTAATCCTTACCCAATGATGTAATCCTTACCCAATGATGTAATCCTTACCCAATGATGTAATCCTTATACAATGATGTAATCCTTACCCAATGATGTAATCCTTACCCAATGATGTAATCCTTACCCAATGATGTAATCCTTATACAATGATGTAATCCTTACCCAATGATGTAATCCTTACCCAATGATGTAATCCTTACCCAATGATGTAATCCTTATACAATGATGTAATCCTTACCCAATGATGTAATCCTTACCCAATGATGTAATCCTTACCCAATGATGTAATCCTTATACAATGATGTAATCCTTACCCAATGATGTAATCCTTACCCAATGATGTAATCCTTATACAATGATGTAATCCTTACCCAATGATGTAATCCTTACCCAATGATGTAATCCTTACCCAATGATGTAATCCTTGCCCAATTATGTAATTCTTACCTTACCCAATGATGTAATCCTTACCCAATTATGTAATCCTTACCCAATGATGTAATCCGTACCCAATGATGTAATCCTTACCCAATGATGTAATCCATACCCAATGCCTTACCCAATGATGTAATCCTTACCCAATGATGTAATCCTTATACAATGATGTAATCCATACCCATGATGTAATCCTTACCAACAATAACACACGTAATTCCCGTTGTATTTGATGTCCATCCTGCATCTAGGCAAACTATGTCCGGGTTACTTCCAACTCTATTGAACCCTACGTCACATGATTGGGTAGCAAGTCCTCCATACAGAGTATTATTGTTAATCAGAATCACAGAGCCGTTTTCCGGAGAAGGTGGCGTACCACAGTCTACATAAAGTAACAGCAAATTAAATGTGATAGCTTTGTTAATGTACCACATTCTGAATGCAGAACAATTAAATGTGATAGCTTTGTTAATGTACCACATTCTGAATGCAGAACAATTAAATGTGATAGCTTTGTTAATGTACCACATTCTGAATGCAGAACAATTAAATGTGATAGCTTTGTTAATGTACCACATTCTGAATGCAGAACAATTAAATGTGATAGCTTTGTTAATGTACCACATTCTGAATGCAGAACAATTAAATGTGATAGCTTTGTTAATGTACCACATTCTGAATGCAGAACAATTAAATGTGATAGCTTTGTTAATGTACCACATTCTGAATGCAGAACAATTAAATGTGATAGATGTTCTAATGTACCACATTCTAAATGCAGAACAATTAAATGTGATAGATTTGCTAACGTATCACTCTAAATGCAGAACAATTAAATATGATAGATGTTCTAATGTACCACATTCTAAATGCAGAACAATTAAATGTAATAAATGTTCTAATGTACCACAGTCTGAATGCAGAACAATTAAATGTTATAGCTTTGCTAACGTATCACTCTAAATGCAGAACAATTAAATGTGATAGATGTTCTAATGTACCACATTCTAAATGCAGAACAATTAAATGTGATAGCTTTGCTATTACATGTACCACATTCTGAATGCAGAACAATTAAATGTGATAGCGTTGTTAGTGTACCACATTCTAAATGCAGAACAATTAAATGTGATAGCTTTGCTATTAAATGTACCACATTCTAAATGCAGAACAATTAAATGTGATAGCTTTGCTATTAAATGTACCACATTCTAAATGCAGAACAATTAAATGTGATAGCTTTGCTAATGTACCACATTCTGAATGCAGAACAATTAAATGTGATAGCTTTGCTAATGTACCACATTCTAAATGCAGAACAATTAAACGTGATAGCTTTGCTAATGTACCACAGTCTAAATGCAGAACAATTAAATGTGATTGATTGTCTAATGTACCACAGTTTACATAAAACACTCAAACGTCAAAGATTTGGTAACGTACCACACAGACTACATACATCACAATAACATGTCATATATTGGCTAACGTTCTTTAAACAGCAGGCGGGTTTTAGCGAAAGAAATTGTTGTTGTTACTGAATAAAGCGTACTTTCTCGTTGTTTGTAACAGAGTGGTTGGGATATCAACCGCTAATGTGAACTCGTAGAAAATAGAACCAAATATACTGCACGCCCGCAACCACAAAAGGGAACAATGCGGCCAGTCATTATATATATATAGTTCCTGCTACTGCAACACGCCATCGAGTCGACGTTCATATAATCAATTTACAAGGCACGCACGCTATGTACCTGAACAAATTACAAAATAAGTCTCTTTCGTATCCTCTAATTTGAAATCCTGAAGTCGACGTTCATATAATCAATTTAAAAGGCACGCACGCCATGTACATGAACAAATTACAAAATAAGTCTCTTTCGCATCCTCTAATTTGAAATCCTGAAACCGCCCCTGTGTCAAATAATCATATTAGTATAACTACCCCGCCCCTGTGTCAAATAATCATATTAGTATAACTACCCCGCCCCTGTGTCAAATAATCATATTAGTATAACTACCCCACCTCTGTGTCAAATAATAATATTAGTATAACTACCCCACCTCTGTGTCAAATAATCATATTAGTATAACTACCCCGCCCCTGTGTTAAATAATAATATTAGTATAACTACCCCACCTCTGTGTCAAATAATCATATTAGTTTAACTAGCCCGCCCCTGTGTCAAATAATCATATTAGTATAACTACCCCGCCCCTGTGTCAACTAATAATATTAGTATAACTACCCCGCCCCTGTGTCAAATAATCATATTAGTATAACAACCCCGCCCCTGTGTCAACTAATAATATTAGTATAACTACCATGCCCCTGTGTCAAATAATCATAATAGTATAACTACCCCGCCCCTGTGTCAACTAATCATATTAGTATAACTACCCCGCCCCTGTGTCAAATAATCATAATAGTATAACTACCCCGCCCCTGTGTCAAATAATCATAATAGTATAACTACCCCGCCCCTGTGTCACTAATAATATTAGTATAACTACCCCACCCCTGTGTCAAATAATCATATTAGTATAACTACCCCGCCCCTGTGTCAACTAATAATATTAGTTTAACTACCCCGCCCCTGTGTCAAATAATCATATTAGTATAACTACCCCGCCCCTGTGTCAACTAATAATATTAGTTTAACTACCCCGCCCCTGTGTCAAATAATCATATTAGTATAACTACCCCGCCCCTGTGTCAAATAATCACCTTCAACCTACATACATGTATGGTGTCCACACGGGGGTTATATATAGATTACAGTTAAGATCTGCTGCGGCTTTTAATGCATTTTGGTTATGTCGCATTGCCTAAGTAGATAAATACTTCAATATCAAGCATGTGCTCGAAATACCAGCAGAATCGATACCGAGGAGTAATTGTGACATTTATTTACTATCGACCCATGCGTTATTCAGGGTCACGCCTCCATACGTATGTTAGTCGTTATAATTGTGTACATTATCCATAATACAGAGTACGCCTTAACCCTTTCAACACCACATACCTCTAAATAGGCTTACAAAAAGTGTAGATCCAGATGAGCCGACTCGTGACGAGCCGTCTCATCAGGATCTGCACTTTTTGCAAGTAGTATTACTAATTTTAGACAAAATTACCCATCTTGATAAATGAACTGGTCCGAATGTAATTTTCTTATTCATTTATTGGTCTAAGAATATCATGGACCAGTCCATGTCAGTTACTTGGTGTTGAAAGAGTTAAGCAGCATCCCTTGTTCTTCTACTGTCTTACATGTGTCATCGGCATAGACACGTATAACCAATAAATTGTAAACTCGAAAATTTGAAGAAAAATATGTGTTGGTCGCACATTTTATGAAGAAATAAAATGCATACCAAAAGGAATACGAGTAGCTGGCTCTGATGTTGTGACGCTAGTGGATATTGGTTCTGATGTAGAACTTGTAGTGGTTGGTACTGTTGTATCACTTGTAGTTGTTGGTAATGTTGTAGCACTTGCAGTTGTTAGTACTGTTGTAGTACTTGTAGTTGTTGGTACTGTTGTAGTACTTGTAGTTGTTGGTACTGTTGTAGTACTTGTAGTTGTTGGTACTGTTGTAGCACTTGTAGTTGTTGGTACTGTTGTAGCACTTGTAGTTGTTAGTACTGTTGTAGTACTTGTAGTTGTTAGTACTGTTGTATCATTTGTAGTTGTTAGTACTGTTGCAGTACTTGTAGTTGTTGGTACTGTTGTAGCACTTGTAGTTGTTGGTACTGTTGTAGTACTTGTAGTTGTTAGTACTGTTGTATCATTTGTAGTTGTTAGTACTGTTGCAGTACTTGTAGTTGTTGGTACTGTTGTAGCACTTGTAGTTGTTGGTACTGTTGTAGTACTTGTAGTTGTTGGTACTGTTGTAGCACTTATAGTTGTTGGTACTGTTGTAGTACTTGTAGTTGTTGGTACTGTTGTAGTACTTGTAGTTGATGGTACTGTGGTAGTACTTGTAGGTGTTGGTACTGTTGTAGTACTTGTAGTTGATGGTACTGTTGTATTACTTGTAGTTGATGGTATTGTTGTATTACTTGTTGTTGATGGTACTGTTGTAGTACTTGTAGCTGTTGGTACTGTTGTAGTACTTGTAGTTGTTGGTATTGTTGTATTACTTGTAGTTGATGGTACTGTTGTAGTACTTGTAGTTGTTGGTACTGTTGATGTACTTGTAGTTGTTGGTACTGTTGTAATACTTGTAGTTGTTGGTACTGTTGATGTACTTGTAGTTGATGGTACTGTTGTAGTACTTGTAGTTGTTGGTACTGTTGATGTACTTGTAGTTGATGGTACTGTTGTAATACTTGTAGTTGTTGGTATTGTTGTAGTACTTGTAGTTGTTGGTACTGTTGATGTACTTGTAGTTGATGGTATTGTTGTAGTTGATGGTATTGTTGTAGTACTTGTAGCTGTTGGTACTGTTGTAGTACTTGTAGTTGTTGGTACTGTTGTAGCACTTATAGTTGTTGGTACTGTTGTAGTACTTGTAGTTGTTGGTACTGTGGTAGTACTTGTAGCTGTTGGTACTGTTGGTACTGTTGTAGTACTTGTAGTTGATGGTACTGTTGTATTACTTGTAGTTGATGGTATTGTTGTATTACTTGTAGTTGATGGTACTGTTGTAGTACTTGTAGCTGTTGGTACTGTTGTAGTACTTGTAGTTGATGGTATTGTTGTAGTACTTGTACTTGTTCGTATTGTTGTAGTACTTGTAGTTGTTGGTACTGTTGATGTACTTGTAGTTGATGGTATTGTTGATGTACTTGTAGTTGTTGGTATTGTTGTAGTACTTGTAGCTGTTGGTATTGTTGTAGTACTTGTAGCTGTTGGTACTGTTGTAGTACTTGTAGTTGTTGGTGTTGTTGTATTACTTGTAGTTGATGGTATTGTTGTAATACTTGTAGTTGTTGGTATTGTTGTAGTACTTGTAGTTGTTGGTACTGTTGATGTACTTGTAGTTGATGGTATTGTTGTAGTTGATGGTATTGTTGTAGTACTTGTAGCTGTTGGTACTGTTGTAGTACTTGTAGTTGGTGGTATTGTTGTAGTACTTGTAGTTGTTGGTACTGTTGTAGTACTTGTAGTTGATGATATTGTTGTAGTTGATGGTATTGTTGTAGTACTTGTAGTTGATGGTACTGTTGATGTACTTGTAGTTGATGGTATTGTTGTAGTTGATGGTATTGTTGTAGTACTTGTAGTTGGTGGTATTGTTGTAGTACTTGTAGTTGTTGGTACTGTTGTAGTACTTGTAGTTGTTGGTACTGTTGTAGTACTTGTAGTTGTTGGTACTGTTGTAGCACTTATAGTTGTTAGTACTGTTGTATCACTTATAGTGGATGGTACAGTTGTAGCTCTTGTAGAGGTTGGTACTGTTGTAATACTTGTAGTTGTTGGTAATGTTGTATTACTTGTAGTTGATGGTACTGTTGTAGTACTTGTAGTTGTTGGTACTGTTATATTACTTGTAGTTGATGGTACTGTTGTAATACTTGTAGTTGATGGTACTGTTGTAATACTTGTAGTTGATGGTACTGTTGTATTACTTGTAGTTGATGGTACTGTTGTAGTACTTGTAGTTGATGGTATTGTTGTAGTACTTGTAGTTGTTGGTACTTTTGTAGCACTTGTAGTTGTTAGTACTGTTGTATCACTTATAGTGGTTGGTACAGTTTTAGCTCTTGTAGTGGTTGGTACTGTTGTATTACTTGTACTTGTTGGTACTATTGTGTCACGTATAGTGGTTGGTACAGTTGTATCTCTTGTAGTTGTTGGTACTGTTGTAGTACTTGTAGTTGATGGTATTGTTGTATTACTTGTAGTTGTTGGTATTGTTGTATTACTTGTAGTTGATGGTATTGTTGTAGTACTTGTAGTTGTTGGTATTGTTGTATTACTTGTAGTTGATGGTATTGTTGTATTACTTGTAGTTGATGGTATTGTTGTAGTTGATGGTATTGTTGTAGTACGTGTAGTTGTTGGTACTGTTGTATTACTTGTAGTTGATGGTACTGTTGTATTACTTGTAGTTGATGGTATTGTTGTATTACTTGTAGTTGATGGTACTGTTGTAGTACTGGTAGTTGATGGTATTGTTGTAGTTGATGGTATTGTTGTAGTACTTGTAGTTGATGGTATTGTTGTATTACTTGTAGTTGATGGTATTGTTGTACTACTTGTAGTTGATGGTACTGTTGTAGTACTTGTAGTTGATGGTATTGTTGTATTACTTGTAGTTGATGGTATTGTTGTATTACTTGTAGTTGATGGTATTGTTGTATTACTTGTAGTTGATGGTATTGTTGTATTACTTGTAGTTGATGGTACTGTTGTAGTACTTGTAGTTGTTGGTACTGTTGTATTACTTGTAGTTGATGGTATTGTTGTATTACTTGTAGTTGATGGTACTGTTGTAGTACTTGTAGTTGTTGGTATTGTTGTATTACTTGTAGTTGATGGTATTGTTGTATTACTTGTAGTTGATGGTATTGTTGTAGTTGATGGTATTGTTGTAGTACGTGTAGTTGTTGGTACTGTTGTATTACTTGTAGTTGATGGTACTGTTGTATTACTTGTAGTTGATGGTATTGTTGTATTACTTGTAGTTGATGGTACTGTTGTAGTACTGGTAGTTGATGGTATTGTTGTAGTTGATGGTATTGTTGTAGTACTTGTAGTTGATGGTATTGTTGTATTACTTGTAGTTGATGGTATTGTTGTACTACTTGTAGTTGATGGTACTGTTGTAGTACTTGTAGTTGATGGTATTGTTGTATTACTTGTAGTTGATGGTATTGTTGTATTACTTGTAGTTGATGGTATTGTTGTATTACTTGTAGTTGATGGTACTGTTGTAGTACTTGTAGTTGATGGTATTGTTGTATTACTTGTAGTTGATGGTATTGTTGTATTACTTGTAGTTGATGGTATTGTTGTATTACTTGTAGTTGATGGTATTGTTGTATTACTTGTAGTTGATGGTACTGTTGTAGTACTTGTAGTTGATGGTATTGTTGTAGTTGATGGTATTGTTGTATTACTTGTAGTTGTTGGTACTGTTATAGTACGTGTAGTTGATGGTATTGTTGTAGTATTTGTAGTTGATGGTACTGTTGTAGTACTTGTAGTTGTTGGTACTGTTGTATTACTTGTAGTTGATGGTACTGTTGTAGTACTTGTAGTTGGTGGCACTGTTGTATTACTTGTAGTTGATGGTACTGTTGTAGTACTTGTTGTTGATGGTACTGTTGTAGTACTTGTAGTTGTTGGTACTGTTTTAGCACCTGTAGTTGTTGGTACTGTTGATGTACTTGTAGTTGATGGTATTGTTGTAGTTGATGGTATTGTTGTAGTACTTGTAGCTGTTGGTACTGTTGTAGTACTAGTAGTTGGTGGTACTGTAGTAGTATTTGTAGTTGTTGGTACTGTTGTAGTAATTGTAGTTGATGGTACTGTTGTATTACTTATAGTGGTTGGTACAGTTGTATCTCTTGTAGTTGTTGGTACTGTTGTATCACTTACAGTGGTTGGTACTGTTGTATCTCTTGTAGTTGTTGGTACTGTTGCATTACTTGCAGATGTTGTACCTGAAGTATTACTTGCAGATGTTGTACCTGATGTAATATTTGTAGTGGTTGATACTGTTGTATCACTTGTAGCTGTTGGTAATGTTGTAGCACTTGTAACTGTTGAAGTACCTGTAGTTGTTGGTACTGTTGCAGTACTTGTAGTTGTTGGTATTGTTGTAGTACTAGTAGTTGATGATATTATTGTAGTTGATGGTATTGTTGTAGTTGATGGTATTGTTGTAGTTGATGGTATTGTTGTAGTTGATGGTATTGTTGTAGTTGGTGGTATTGTTGTAGTACTTGTAGTTGTTGGTACTGTTGTAGTACTTGTAGTTGATGGTATTGTTGTAGTACTTGTAGTTGTTGGTACTGTTGTAGTACTTGTACTTGATGGTATTGTTGTAGTACTTGTAGTTGTTGGTACTGTTTTAATACTTGTAGTTGATGGTATTGTTGTAGTACTTGTAGTTGTTAGTACTGTTGTAGAACTTGTACTTGATGGTATTGTTGTAGTACTTGTAGTTGATGGTATTGTTGTATTACTTGTAGAGGTTGGTATTGTTGTAGTACTTGTAGTTGTTGGTACTGTTGTAGTACTTGTAGTTGATGGTACCGATTTAGTACTTGTAGCTGTTGGTACTGTTGTAATACTTGTAGTTGTTGGTACTGTTGTAGTACTTGTAGTTGATAGTATTGTTGTAGTACTTGTAGTTGATGGTACTGTTGTAGTACTTGTATCTGTTGGTATTGTTGTAGTACTTGTAATTGTTGGTACTGTTGATGTACTTGTAGGTGATGGTATTGTTGTAGTTGATGGTATTGTTGTAGTACTTGTAGCTGTTGGTACTGTTGTAGTACTTGTAGTTGGTGGTATTGTTGTAGTACTTGTAGTTGTTGGTACTGTTGTAGTACTTTTAGTTGTTGGTACTGTTGTATTACTTGTATTTGATTGTACTGTTGTAGTACTTGTAGTTGTTGGTACTGTTGTATTACTTATAGTTGATGGTACTGTTGTAGTACTTGTAGTTGATTGTACTGTTGTAGTACTTGTAGTTGATGGTACTGTTGTAGTACTTGTAGTTGTTGGTAATGTTGTATTACTTGTAGTTGATGGTACTGTTGTAGTACTTGTAGTTGTTGGTACTGTTATATTACTTGTAGTTGATGGTACTGTTGTAATACTTGTAGTTGATGGTACTGTTGTAATACTTGTAGTTGATGGTACTGTTGTATTACTTGTAGTTGATGGTACTGTTGTAGTACTTGTAGTTGATGGTATTGTTGTAGTACTTGTAGTTGTTGGTACTTTTGTAGCACTTGTAGTTGTTAGTACTGTTGTATCACTTATAGTGGTTGGTACAGTTTTAGCTCTTGTAGTGGTTGGTACTGTTGTATTACTTGTACTTGTTGGTACTATTGTGTCACGTATAGTGGTTGGTACAGTTGTATCTCTTGTAGTTGTTGGTACTGTTGTATCACTTATAGTGGTTGGTACTGTTGTATCTCTTGTAGTTGTTCGTACTCTTGTATCACTTATAGTGGTTGGTACAGTTGTATCTCTTGTAGTTGTTGGTAATGTTGTATCACTTATAGTGGTTGGTACTGTTGTATCTCTTGTAGTTGTTGGTACTGTTGCATTACTTGCAGATGTTGTACCTGAAGTATTACTTGCAGATGTTGTACCTGATGTAATATTTGTAGTGGTTGATACTGTTGTATCACTTGTAGCTGTTGGTAATGTTGTAGCACTTGTAACTGTTGAAGTACCTGTAGTTGTTGGTACTGATGCAGTACTTGTAGTTGTTGGTATTATTGTAGTTGATGGTATTGTTGTAGTTGATGGTATTGTTGTAGTACTTGTAGTTGATGGTATTGTTGTAGTACTTGTAGTTGATGGTATTGTTGTAGTACTTGTAGTTGATGGTATTGTTGTAGTTGATGGTACTGTTGTAGTACTTGTACTTGATGGTAATGTTGTAGTACTTGTAGTTGTTGGTACTGTTTTAATACTTGTAGTTGATGGTATTGTTGTAGTACTTGTAGTTGTTAGTACTGTTGTAGAACTTGTACTTGATGGTATTGTTGTAGTACTTGTAGTTGATAGTATTGTTGTAGTACTTGTAGTTGTTGGTACTGTTGTAGTACTTGTAGGTGATGGTACCGTTTTAGTACTTGTAGCTGTTGGTACTGTTGTAATACTTGTAGTTGTTGGTACTGTTGTAGTACTTGTAGTTGATGGTATTGTTGTAGTACTTGTAGTTGTTGTTACTGTTGTAGTACTTGTATCTGTTGGTATTGTTGTAGTACATGTAGTTGTTGGTACTGTTGATGTACTTGTAGTTGATGGTATTGTTGTAGTTGATGGTATTGTTGTAGTAATTGTAGCTGTTGGTACTGTTGTAGTACTTGTAGTTGGTGGTATTGTTGTAGTACTTGTAGTTGTTGGTACTGTTGTAGTACTTGTAGTTGATGGTACTGTTGTATTACTTGTAGTTGTTGGTACTCTTGTATTACTTGTAGTTGATGGTACTGTTGTAGTATTTGTAGTTGATGGTACTGTTGTATTACTTGTAGTTGATGGTACTGTTGTAGTGGTTGTAGTTGATGGTACTGTTGTAATACTTGTAGATGATGGTACTGTTGTATTACTTGTAGTTGATGGTACTGTTGTAGTACTTGTAGTTGATGGTACTGTTGTAGTACTTGTAGTTGTTGGTAATGTTGTAGCACCTGTAGTTGTTGGTACTGTTGATGTACGTGTAATGGATGGTATTGTTGTAGTTGATGGTATTGTTGTAGTACTTGTAGCTGTTGGTACTGTTTTAGTACTAGTAGTTGGTGGTATTGTTGTAGTACTTGTAGTTGTTGGTACTGTTGTAGTACTTGTAGTTGTTGGTACTGTTGTAGTACTTGTAGTTGATGGTACTGTTGTATTACTTGTAGTTGTTGGTACTGTTGTATTACTTGTAGTTGATGGTACTGTTGTAGTATTTGTAGTTGATGGTACTGTTGTAGTACTTGTAGTTGTTGGTACTGTTGTATTACTTGTAGTTGATGGTACTGTTGTAGTACTTGTAGTTGATTGTACTGTTGTAGTACTTGTAGTTGGTGGTACTGTTGTAGTACTTGTAGTTGTTGGTACTGTTGTATTACTTGTAGTTGATGGTACTGTTGTAATACTTGTAGTTGATGGTACTGTTGTAATACTTGTAGTTGATGGTACTGTTGTAATACTTGTAGTTGATGGTACTGTTGTATTACTTGTAGTTGATGGTACTTTTGTAGTACTTGTAGTTGATGGTACTGTTGTAGTACTTGTAGTTGTTGGTACTTTTGTAGCACTTGTAGTTGTTAGTACTGTTGTATCACTTATAGTGGTTGGTACAGTTGTAGCTCTTGTAGTGGTTGGTACTGTTGTATTACTTGTAATTGTTGGTACTATTGTGTCAGGTATAGTGGTTGGTACAGTTGTACCTCTTGTAGTTGTTGGTACTGTTGTATCACTTATAGTGGTTGGTACTGTTGTATCTCTTGTAGTTGTTGGTACTGTTGTACCACTTATAGTGGTTGGTACAGTTGTATCTCTTGTAGTTGTTGGTACTGTTGTATCACTTATAGTGGTTGGTACTGTTGTATCTCTTGTTGTTGTTGGTACTGTTGCATTACTTGCAGATGTTGTACCTGAAGTATTACTTGCAGATGTTGTACCTGATGTAATATTTGTAGTGGTTGATACTGTTGTATCATTTGTAGCTGTTGGTAATGTTGTAGCACTTGTAACTGTTGAAGTACCTGTAGTTGTTGGTACTGATGCAGTACTTGTAGTTGTTGGTATTGTTGTAGTACTTGTAGTTGATGGTATTATTGTAGTTGATGGTATTGTTGTAGTTGATGGTATTGTTGTAGTTGGTGGTATTGTTGTAGTACTTGTAGTTGATGGTATTGTTGTAGTACTTATAGTTGTTGGTACTGTTGTAGTACTTGTACTTGATGGTATTGTTATAGTACTTGTAGTTGTTGGTACTGTTTTAGTACTTGTAGTTGATGGTACTGTTTTAGTACTTGTAGCTGTTGGTACTGTTGTAGTACTTGTAGTTGTTGGTACTTTTGTAGTTCTTGTAGTTGATGGTATTGTTGTAGTACGTGTAGTTGTTGGTACTGTTGTAATACTTGTACTTGATGGTATTGTTGTAGTACTTGTAGTTGATGGTATTGTTGTAGTACTTGTAGTTGTTGGTACTGTTGTAGTACTTGTACTTGATGGTATTGTTGTAGTTCTTGTAGTTGTTGGTACTGTTGTAGTACTTGTAGTTGATGGTACTGTTTTAGTACTTGTAGCTGTTGGTACTGTTGTAGTACTTGTAGTTGTTGGTACTATTGTAGTACTTGTAGTTGATGGTATTGTTGTAGTACTTGTAGTTGTTGGTACTGTTGTAGTACTTGTAGCTGTTGGTACAGTTGTAGTACTTGTAGTTGATGGTACTGTTGATGTACTTGTAGTTGTTGGTACTGTTGTAGTACTTGTAGCTGTTGGTACTGTTGTAGTACTTGTAGTTGATGGTACTGTTGTAGTACTTGTAGTTGTTTGTACTGTTGATGTACTTGTAGTTGATGGTATTGTTGTAGTACTTGTAGTTGTTGGTACTGTTGTAGTACTTGTAGCTGTTGGTACTGTTGTAGTACTTGTAGTTGATGGCACTGTTGTAGTACTTGTAGTTGTTGGTACTGTTGATGTACTTGTAGTTGATGGTATTGTTGTAGTTGATGGTAATGTTGTAGTACTTGTAGCTGTTAGTACTGTTGTAGTACTTGTAATTGGTGGTAATGTTGTAGTACTTGTAGTTGTTGCTACTGTACTCTTGTATTACTTGTAGTTGATGGTACTGTTGTAGTATTTGTAGTTGATGGTACTGTTGTAGTACTTTTAGGTGTTGGTACTGTTGTATTACTTGTATTTGATTGTACTGTTGTAGTACTTGTAGTTGATGGTACTGTTGTAGTACTTGTAGTTGATGGTACTGTTGTAGTACTTGTAGTTGATGGTATTGTTGTAGTACTTGTAGTTGTTGGTACTGTTGTAGTACTTGTAGTTGATGGTACCGTTTTAGTACTAGTAGCTGTTGGTACTGTTGTAATACTTGTAGTTGTTGGTACTGTTGTAGTACTTGTAGTTGATGGTATTGTTGTAGTTCTTGTAGTTGTTGGTACTGTTGTAGTACTTGTATCTGTTAGTATTGTTGTAGTACTTGTAGTTGTTGGTACTGTTGATGTACTTGTAGTTGATGGTATTGTTGTAGTTGATGGTATTGTTGTAGTACTTGTAGCTGTTGGTACTGTTGTAGTACTAGTAGTTGATGGTATTGTTGTAGTACTTGTAGCTGTTGGTATTGTTATAGTACTAGTAGTTGGTGGTATTGTTGTAGTACTAGTAGTTGGTGGTATTGTTGTAGTATTTGTAGTTGATGGTATTGTTGTAGTACTTGTAGTTGGTGGTATTGTTGTAGTACTTGTAGCTGTTGGTATTGTTATAGTTGATGGTATTGTTGTAGTACTTGTAGTTGGTGGTATTGTTGTAGTACTTGTAGCTGTTGGTATTGTTATAGTACTAGTAGTTGGTGGTATTGTTGTAGTACTAGTAGTTGGTGGTATTGTTGTAGTATTTGTAGTTGATGGTATTGTTGTAGTACTTGTAGTTGGTGGTATTGTTGTAGTACTTGTAGCTGTTGGTATTGTTATAGTTGATGGTATTGTTGTAGTACTTGTAGTTGGTGGTATTGTTGTAGTACTTGTAGCTGTTGGTATTGTTATAGTACTAGTAGTTGGTGGTATTGTTGTAGTACTAGTAGTTGGTGGTATTGTTGTAGTATTTGTAGTTGATGGTATTGTTGTAGTACTTGTAGTTGGTGGTATTGTTGTAGTACTTGTAGCTGTTGGTATTGT
>JABXNX010003803.1:0-21989 GCA_014843695.1 Archivesica marissinica | reverse complement strand
TTGTCTATGTAAATAACCCAGTCAGTAGTTAGTTTGTCTATGTAATTAACCCAGTCAGTAGTTAGTTTGTCTATGTAAATAACCCAGTCAGTAGTTAGTTTGTCTATGTAAATAACCCAGTCAGTAGTTAGTTTGTCTATGTAAATAACCCAGTCAATAGTTAGTTTGTCTATGTAAATAACCCATTCAGTAGTTAGTTTGTCTATGCAAATAACCCAGTCAGTAGTAGTTTGTCTATGTAAATAACCCAATAAGTAGTTAGTTTGTCTATGTAAATAACCCAGTCAATAGTTAGTTTGTCTATGTAAATAACCCAATCAGTAGTTAGTTTGTCTATGTAAATAACCCAGTCAATAGTTAGTTTGTCTATGTAAATAACCCAGTCAATAGTTAGTTTGTCTATGTAAATAACCCATTCAGTAGTTAGTTTGTCTATGTAAATAACCCAGTCAGTAGTTAGTTTGTCTATGTAAATAACCCATTCAGTAGTAGTTTGTCTATATAAATAGCCCAGTCAGTAGTAGTTTGTCTATGTAAATAACCCAATCAGTAGTAGTTTGTCTATGTAAATAACCCAGTCAATAGTTAGTTTGTCTATGTAAATAACCCAGTCAGTAGTTAGTTTGTCTATGTAAATAACCCACTTTATTCGGATGGGGTTATTGCAATAGGTACTACGTGTATATCTTGTTAATTGCAATATGTGGCATTACAGTTAGATCCCCAACTTTGAACATACATATATAATGAATGACATGTGTCTGCTTGTGTTAGAACTAGTCGCGTGTTTACCTACGTGCATTGTGTTTTACTATATTCGTCATTTAGATGTGCAATTTTAATGATTTATTTCAATCTAACTTGTATGTATGTTCCATTGCGGGGACCTAGACATGTTTTTCTGAGGAGGCTTAGCTTACCTAAGTGGTTAACCAGTACTAAGCAATGTGCGTGAGGTGCCTTGCTCAATGACACTACATACGTGACCTGACCCGGGACCGTTCGATTCCAAATCCGAAGCTCTACCACAGGACCACTGGACCACGTACGCCAACTTAGTTCTTTCTTTGATTTAATACCATCACACAGAGCTCATAAAGTGAGTTTACCAGGAAGCATGCATAACAATACTTACATATGCAAGTGACATACTTTGGCCTAAGGAAGGGCGTACGATTGGATGAACTGTATTCGTCAGCAGCAAATCGGCAATGGTGCGCATGCGCAGTTTCAATGTAAAAAGTATAAGTAATTTAACATCAACCAGCATGGTGCTCGATTTCTTGGAATGATTCTCTATCATATAGATATATACATATTATTATGTATAAATCATATATTGTTATATTTAAATTGAGGCTCTAAATTTTATCTTTTATTATGCAAAGAATTCGGTGAATAGCAATTAACATAGATATATTTATAGACTAGTACTGAAACCAGCATGGGATTTCAATAACGAACACAATAATTATAATTGATATAATACTTGTGTATATATATAACTTATACCAAAGTGCATATATATTCCCAAGAATGTTGCTATCTGTATCTAATTAACCGACAAATCATACAAACAAAACAAACAAACATTTCAATGATACATGCAAAGCATTTATCTTAGAATCATAGATTCGTATTCTTTCTAAATGTGTCCATGTAATGCATTATACCACATATACATCGTTCAGTATGTACTATGTTATGGGTCCGTCTCCGTTGTCGAGTGGTTTTGTCGCTGTATACCACTGAATTTATCATCACGGCTGGACCGGAGGATGGTGTCACCAATTACTGGTTAACCAGCTGGAACACGCTCCAGGAAAGTTTGTTTGTTAGGTAAACTGCCTGTCCGTTCAAAAGTGGCAAACGGTAGCTACGTTAAATAAACTTAAATTAAAACTACTATGGGTCATTCTTTGTTTTCGAAACTTAATTGATTGAAATTTAAACAAACATATATATCCTTTTAAGTTATGATTTAACTGCTATTGATTAAAATTTGATTTGAATTTTTTTTTTAATATTCGAATATGGTTTTAATATTCGAATATTCGGACGTTCGAACGAATATTCGAACATTCGTTGCCATCCCTAGTAATATCTATATAATAATATATATATATATATATATATATATACGATAATATGATATATAATATATGTGTGTGTGTGTGTGTGGTATCGTTCATTAACGTAGCCACTTGTATATGATTTATTCTGACGTCGTCGTTTTTATGGTCCAACTATGGCAATATATAATATTAATATATATTTTTTATTTTATATTTATATATAAGCAGTGGTCTTAGTGGAACAGGTAATGTACATTAGTTCAGTATCAATAGTGATTTTTTAATGACCTCGGGTTGAATAATCTACGAAACCTGACCATATACATCTAATAGAGAGATTGGACCTCCGCTTCCGTTATGGCAGACGTGAAAAAATGTAAACAAGAGGACATTTCTGAAATATGATCTAAACAGACGTAAGGGTTGATATGGTGTTCACAGATTATGTAAATAACTGGCACATATATATAATTGACACTATGTTGATAAAAACAAATCTGAAATGTGAATTTGAACTGTATACTTTTATACCGCTGTCACCTGTGAAATGAAAATCTATATTTAGACCAGTCCTGCTCGAATTTTCAACAACCTACACTGCGCGCAAAACAATTGTAACTATTATTAACTTTTGAACAATACACATACGCATTATGAATGATGACCAGATTCCAGTATGTTCAACGCCTGTAACTGATAGCAAAAAAAGAGAGTTGTCATCACCACTGGATTATACAGATCTTAAAAAATCAAAAATGGCAGACTCCCAGATTGTTCTCTCTAGTGAAGACATTAAGGCAATTGCCAGTGCATTACATGAAACATTTCGTTCTGAGATGCCTAGTCATAGACCTGATGCGAACATTGATGCCACTGTTCAAGCCATTGTTGATGGAGTTCTTGCAGGACTTCAACACAAAATACAAAAGTTAGAGAAGGAAAATGAAGAACTTCGCACACGCGTTGACAAACTGGAACATGATGTAGATGCTGCAGAGCAATACAGTCGAAGAAACTGCCTTCGTATTAGCGGTATTCCAGAAACAACTATCGAACAAGAACCAAACTCACATAACAATATCACACATCACAATCACGAACCTACATATGAAAAAGTCAGGAAAATCTCAAGAGCCCTTGAGGTAAAAGTCGACACTTCAGATATTGACAGATCACATCGCATCGGAAAACAACAGCCTGGCAAAACCAGGGACATTATTGTGAAATTCACATCATACCGGGCAAGAAACGCTCTTTACCGAGCCAGGGTCGGGCTGAAGGCATGTGGATATCCCGGTGTATTCCTCAACGAAGATCTAACCCGGATGCGCTCATCCCTATTCTACAGGGCCAGACAGCTCGTTCCGGATCGCTTCCTGAATGGTGCTTGGACATACGACGGCACAATCATGGTAAAGGACGCCAGTCAAAACATACATCGGATAACTTGTGAGAACGAACTTTTGTCAGCCAAATGTTCACAACCGATTAAACGATGACTGTCCTGTAACTTTTGTTGAGATGTATACTACCTACTAACTTTCAGTGAAGCACATCTACATGCTGCTATTTATAGCATCTCACCTGTGCAAAACTGACTGACCGTTTTCTAATTATAGCACACATTGAATACCTGAGATATCGGGTTTATTAATACTTCTTTTGTTGTGTATATATATACGCATACTTTCGTTGACCAGCCAGGAAAATGTTCTGAATCTTATATATATATATTTATAATTCTAGTCTTGTTGCAGAAATCTTGCTACTTAAAATATGACGAGTGTATGCGTTATCTTGACCCATAATTATATGGTATATACACCAACTAGATGTACTGTACTTTAGTTAATTAGACAATACCTTGGCAAATGACATTTTAAATATACTGAGTCAAACAAGAAACGATACCTGGTGTTTATGTGTCTATAATTTCAACATTTATTAAGAAAATTCTTTGAAAATTCATAAGATGATAGTCCAACATGTTTGAAAGAGGCGCACATAAAGCATAATGAGCCTCCGAAACTGTCTGCTGCGTGATGACGTAATTCGTCGGACAGGGGTCTAATGGAGTTTTCACACAGACGTCAATACCGAGTATGGGCACCATTTGCGTCTCTCACTGCAATGCACCGCCGTCGCATCAAACGGAAGAGTGTCTGAATCTCTTGCTGGTCAATATGTGTCCACTCCTGACGCAAAACATCCCTCAGTTGGTTTAACGTTACCGGCTGACGCGGCGGTCTAACGTATCCCACAAATGTTCTATGGGTGACAAGTCTGGTGACAAAGCAGGCCACGGCAGGGTTTCAATATTGTTCTGCTCCAATAATGTGGTGGAAATCCGAGCAGTATGACACCTGGCGTTGTCCTGTTGGAACAGTGTGACGTTTCTGTTGGCGTTAAAGAACGGCACAACAACTGGCGCAATGATCTCATCACAGTACCGCTGGGCGTTTAGGTTCCCGTCCACCACTAACAGTTCAGTGCGACTGCCGAAGGTGATACCGCCCCACGCCATAACGCTTCCGCCCCCGAACAGATCGACCTGACGTACACATGCGTCGGCGTAACGTTCACCGCGTCTGCGATATACCCGCTCTCTGCCATCCGCTCGACGCAAACAGAACCGCGATTCATCGCTAAACATCACCGAATTCCACTGTAACCGAGTCCAGCGAGCACGTTCCGTCGTCCATTCCCGCCGTACGTCACGGTGACGTCGTGTCAGGATGGGTCCAACGTATGGCCGATAGGCACGAATGCCACGTTCACCGAGCCGGTTCCTGACTGTTTGTGCACTGATGCGATTGTTGGTCATCCCAGGAGTAACGGCAGCTGTGTGCGTAGCAGGTAGGAACCGGTCACGTAAATGTGACGTCCGAATGTGACGGTCCTGTTCACGCGTCGTCACACGTGGTCGACCAGATCTTGGACGGTCGTCCACCGATCCATGTGTTCGATAACGTCGAAGTAGACGTGTTATCGTGATCCGCGTAACCCCGAGTCGATTTGCGACGTCACGCTGACGTAAACCGCCGTCAATCATGCCAATGGCACGCATTCTCTGATTGCGGTTTAGCCTAGGCATTTTGTTAGAGGTAACAATGGGTATGTAAGGTGTTTTTCCTCGATGATAATGCAATACCAGTACAATAAACCGGTTTTCCGATTTGTACATGTGTAGGAAGTTGTCTTTGTTGAGGAGCACGTGCAAATCGGAAATTCGGCGTTCCAGGATTATCGGGTGTTTATTTACCTGTGTTTATGGTTGGCTGACGTTGCAATAAGATACCCGGTACTGATACGTAATAATATATTAAACCTTTCTATGGTTTTATCCGTTTTACGTCATTTTTAGTTTGGTATCGTTTCTTTTTTGACTCAGTATATATATATATATATGTGTGTGTGTGTGTGTGTGTGTGTGTATATATATATATATATACATACATACATACATACATGCGAATGTTTATCTACCAATACCATATGCAGTATGTTGTAGTTAATTCCTAACCAATTGTGATCTTGTTGAGATCACAATTTCATCACAAAATGTACCTGCCTTTCTATATGTGACGCACAGTATGTTCATTGTCTTTTCATTTTCTGTGTCAATATATATATTTTAATCGAAACTTGATCGAATTACCTCCCATGCACTTTAACTTGGCAACATCAGTTTATGTATAGCATACACATACATGCTGGACTTACTGGCATACCAGCCAATTTCATAATTTGAATGCAGCAAGTTACCGACAACTTATCTTGTACACTTAATTGTTTTTCATAATCAAGAGCATATATGGTTGGAATATTAGGTAATATTGTATGTTGGTATCTCATGCCGCCTATTAATCACATTTTTAATTTGGTACTGCCACAGTGATCTTGGAAAATATGTCTTAGTTGAAAATGCATATCAGTATTTTTAAGGTACCAGTATTCCTCTATGGTACACATCAGTTTCAGAATATAAGATTGAGTAGGTACCATATTGGTACCGGGTGGTCATGCAAATACGTCTAAATGGTATGTCTGCGGTACGCGTTCCACTATTATGACCGTCATAATAGTGGAACGTGTATTGCTGACATACCATTAGACATTGAGCTAACATTTCAGTAATTATAATCGCTCTCAATTTTCACAGACCCATATAGTAATAACGTAACTAATTCGTCAGTTTATGTCATATTTCCCTTGTTATAATATTCTACTCTTACTAGATTGCAGTATGGATGTTATTCTCTTCCTTTATTTACTCTTTTTCAATCCTGTACAGTTACAGTATCTATCTAACACTCTCCTGTTGATGAATCGGAACATTATTATTCGGACCAGTTTATATGGCAGAGGCATTTCAGTGTGCGTATGCATGACTGTGGTCAAATTGTTTTTGTTGTCCTTGTCAGCAGTAACATAATGAGTAACACTTCCTTCCCCACGGTCGTGCTAACCTATACAAGCCCATGGAAATTCTCATTATTTCTACACGCCACATTAATATTTGTCATCGCTTCCAACTCGTTATATGCGTATTCTCTGACCAATCCGATAAGGTCACAATTAAAACACAACATTGTATACCCTCATAAACACATGCTTCAAGGGCTCAAATTCAAGCAAAATCTTTGCTTCGTTAGATATGTATTTTGGGTGTTTACAAGTTCATTGTCTATAACATGGCTCTGCCTCTTAATAGTTCATGCTGGTGATGTTCATTCGAACCCGGGCCCATCGTCAACGAGTTCTACCAGTTCATCATCTATCAGTTCCACCATGTCTAACACACTATCAGAACTAATAACTAGCACCAGATGCCTTTCATTCTTACACTATAACGTACAAAGCCTCATGAACAAGATTGATGTTCTTGGAACTGAGTACGGTATTTTCGATGTCATTGCATTCACTGAAACATGGTTAAATCCGAACATCTCTTATGACGACATCAAACGTCCAGGCTTTCATATTCCAGAGAGAAAGGACATATCTGAAAATGGCTACGGTGGTGTTATTGTGTACTTGAAGGAATCTTTACATTACAAAAGAAGGTTTGACCTCGAACCCATAAACTTGGAATGCATCTGGATCGAATTAATGCCTTCCTATTCCAAGCATATCCTGTTTGCTGTTTTCTACCGTCCCCCAAAGGCAGCTGCCAATCTCACAAATCGAATCGAAAACTCATTAAGTTTGGCTATTGATTCAGGTATTTCGGATATAATCGTCACTGGTGACTTTAACTTTAATGAAACAAGCCTGTACATGAGTCGCAAGCTCCACTCTATCTGTCAACAATTTAGCTTAGAACAACTAATTTATGAACCAACCCACTTCACAGAGACCTCCTCTTCTATTCCTGGTAACTTGTAGCCACAAAGTAATAACTTCTGGTGTAGGGGAACCTATTTTAGACCAGAACCAACTCTTTCATTGCCCTATCTTTGCTCTATTTACGTTCTCCAAACCGCACGTCAAGTCTTTTAAACGGATAGTATGGCTATATGAACGAGGAGATTACACCTCACTTAGACGCAAGATCAGTGAAACTAACTGGGACCTGTTCAAGAACGATGACATTAACACGTACACTTCCTCCTTTACAAATAAACTCCTAGCTTTCCAAGGAATGCATTCCAACAAGAAATATTACCGTAAAACCAAAAGATGCTCAATGGATCTCAACGCAAATAAAGAAACAAATTCTAAAACGCAAGAAATACTACCAAAAATCTAAACGCACTCAGAACCATATTCACTGGAACAAGTTCAGAACAATCCGAAATGAAATAGTCTCACTTATCCGCTCTGCTAAACTAAACCGCTAAACTAAACCATTATCTTAAATTGGCTGATTCTCTCAATTCTGCGACTACCACGCCAAAAGACTGGTGGAAACTCATCAAAGCATTCATTTCGCCTTCTAATAAACAAGTCATCCCTCCACTTATAGACCCGGCCACACATGCACTTGTCCTTGATTCTAAGTCGAAGTCTGATCTCTTGAATGACTTCTTTTGTAGCCAGTCTTCGCTAATCAACCACAATAACGACCTTCCTGCCAATAATTATCAAAAACATATTAATAAATTAGACTCCATTTCTGTTACCCTACAAGACGTTGACGATGCTTTGAGATCTCTTAAAATCAACAAAGCCTCAGGACCAGCTGGAGTTAGTAACCGAATCCTGCGTGAAACTGCACCAGTGATTAAATTTCCACTTTGTTCTCTGTTCAACCATTCACTACAGCTCAGTAAGGTACCTCATTCTTGGAAAGATGCTAATGTCTGTGCTATCTTTAAGACAGGTGACCCATCCTTACCTAACAACTACCGCCCGATTTCTTTGCTCTGTTGTATAGAGATAGTGGGGCTGATAGGTGCACAAAATGGGCAACATGTTCACTTTTGGAGGGAAGTCTGGATTTTTGAGTAAAGTTAGCCCAAGTGATGTAGTTTAAGAAAAGTCTGACAGGCAGCAGTTTCTGACACTCGCCCGTTGATATTTCAGCATGTCTTTATAGGGGTCTCTTTTACTCAGACACAAAAATGAGAAAAAAGTGTTTTCCTTTTATCACAGAGGAACAACAACTTTGCTGTTATTATTTTCTCCGTTTTTCAGCAAAAGTCTACTTGATTAGTGTTGTTGAATAGTCAGAAACATGATTTGGTTCATTTGAAGCCAGATTGGGCCATAATTGGGCCATATTTTATTGTTGTTTTGTGCTTTCGTAATGAATATGCCATTTTCACTGACCGTTGTTGACTTATAATTTTCTATTTTGTTTCAGGCTAGATTGTGACTATGGCTACTCCATTCAGAGTTAAACCGAAGGAACAAGAGACATCAAAGGAAACAGACTGGTCTCTTTGTGTCTTGTGTCAGAAGGATGATGGGGTGCTTCTGAAAAATCCAGTCATTTACAGAGGAACAAAGAGGGAGAATACAGGATCTATTTCTCTAGCTAATAACATTGAAATACTTCATAAGCTATGTGCTTTGCCCTTTGATAGAGAGCTCATAGAACGGGTTAATGATGGATCCGGGATTGCTGAGACTTTGATAAAGAACAATGCAAAATGGCATGCTAATTGCAAAGCTTCGTGTAGTAACAGAGATATTTCAAGAGCTAAACAGAGAAAAGCCAAGGCAGAACCTCCTACCTCTACATCAACACCTGTCAAGAAGAAACTGAGATTTAGTACAGAGAAAGTGAAAGAGGATACAAAAGTGTGTTTCTTCTGTAATAGTGATGCTTTGGAATCTGACTTACATAGAGCTTCTACATTCACCTTTGATAACAATGTTCAACATATGGCCACTACTTTGCAGGACAGGAAACTTATTGGAAAGTTGGCTGGAGGTGATGCTATTTCTAAGGACGTTGTGTACCACCGAAAATGTTATACCTCTCTCTATAATCGATTCAAAGCATTTGAGAGACAAGAGGGGCCATCTAAACCCACTCAGTCTCTGAAAGCAGATTCAATTGTGCTGGCAGAACTGGTCTCATACATTGAAGAATTCAATGATGGGAAGACAGTCTTTAAACTCGCAGAACTAGTGAACATGTATTCCCGTAGGCTTGAAGAACTATTGGGAAGTTCTACAAAGGTGAACAGTACACGCCTAAAGGAAAAACTGCTAAAAGCAATACCAGAGCTCGTTGCAAGTAAAGCAAGCTATGGTGTGGTTTTATCTTACAATGTGAATATTGGTGATGTGTTGCTCGCTGCATGTAAACAAACCTCTGATGATGATGCAATGATTCTTATGAGAAGTGCACAGATTGTCCGAAAGGAAATACTTCAGCTGGAATACAAGTTCAGTAACTCGCTGACAGACGATATATATGATCAGTATCCTAGAAGCCTCACAGCCTTGAATGAAATGATATTGCATGGAACCAGTATTGATCCCTGATCATCCCAGGGAAGTATCAAGTGCAGCACTGTCAATTACACAGCTTATGATATTTAACTCTGTAAAGAGAGAGAGAAAGGAAAAGAAGTGTGGCTCAACTAGGCATAGTAGCCTGCGTGAAACACCATTACCCCTGTATATGGGACTCCTCATCCACACCAAGACAAGATAGCGTGAGTTAGTTGACATACTGTATGAGCATGGACTCTCAATCTCTTACGACAGAGTAATGCAGCTCTCCGCTGACATTGCAAACCAGGTCATAGCACAGTACCAGGAGGACGGGGTTGTGTGTCCACCAAAGCTAAAACGAGGACTCTTTGTGACTGGCCAACAGGACAATGTGGATCATAACCCATCATCTACCTCCTCACAAAGTTCTTTTCATGGGACTGCATTATCATTGATATGTCATGTAACACATGATAACCAGGGAACAGAGAGGGATATCCCAGAGGAAGATGCTACGGTTCTACATCAGAGAAGAATTGCTGAATTACCACAGGATTACACTGATGTCTCCCCAATCCACTTATTCAATGATACTCCCGAGCCCCCTGGTGTGTTGAGTGCCAATGTGAAAGTTGCAAATCTGGAGGCGGCTGCTCAAGAGATAGGATGGATAGATAGAGTATCTGAGTTGGTACATAAGGAAAAGCTCGATCAAACCGACTATATATCTTGGTCGGGATATCATGCAGACATACAAACTGAGGAACCTCGCCCATCTGCCATAATTAACTATTGCCTCTTTTTAGAGAAAATGCACATTCTTATGCCATGATGTTACATGGGATGAACATGATCAAGAATGCCACAGAACACCTGAACCAAGGACAAATTCCAGTAGTCGTTGTGGACGGTGCTCTTTATCCGCTCATAAAGAAAATGCAGTGGACCTGGCCTGCAGTGTATGGTGAAACACAGTTTGTGATTATGATGGGGGGCCTTCATATTGAGATGACCTTCCTCGCTGCAATTGGAAAGTGGTTAGAGGGAAGTGGTTGGACATCCGTTATGACAACTGGGGGTGTCACAACAGAGGGCAGAGCTATAGGCCTATAGAAAGGCTCGAATACAGCAAGAGGCCAGTGGGCTCATCAAGTCTCCCTTGCTGCTCTTTGTATTTTACAGCGACAAGCTTACGAGCAATACATGGAGAATGAGGATAGCCCATTGGAAATGAATGACTGGATCCTGGAGCAATCAAGAGAACACCCCCAGTTTGCTTACTGGGAGACAGTGATCAAGCTTGAGAGACTACTGATGATGCTCCTGAAGGCACAACGAGAAGGCAACTACCCTCGGTATCTCGAGGCCTTGAGAGGAATAGTTCCCTGGATGTTTGTCACAGATCACTATAACTATGCAAGGTGGATGTCTGTACATATTTCCGATCTAGAGAACCTCAAGGTAAAATGTCCAGGTGTAGACAGGGAATTCCACAATGGTCTGTTTGTCACTCAAAAGGCTAAACAAAGATTCTCAATGCTACCACATGACCAAATACATGAACAGCTCAATGCTGTGGTCAAAGGAGATGGGGGAGTCGTGGGCATAACTGAAAATGAAGAAGCCCTGAAAAGATGGACGGTGGCAGGCCCAGAAATCGCCCGAATATTAAATGACTATGAAGCAAGCTTCAACAGCAAGCAGAAGGGGATGTCTGATAAACACCATGAACAGCTCCCAAGCACTCAATGCAGGTTTGCTAAGGATGTCAGGAACGTGAGTACATGTATTAATGAGAAGGGCAACCCTTTCCTCGAGGACAACACAGACTTGCTAACTCTTCACACCAAAATTATAATGCCACCTGAAGTGGTTGAAAGTGTGAAGTGTGCAGACGCAATAGGACATACTCAGTGGGAGGCATTTGCTCGCAGAGAACCAAGACATTTCCATGATGCAATACGTAGAAACAATTTACCACTTTTTGCAAGTCATAGCAAGCCATCCAACAAGAAAACATCAAAGTTGGCCTCTGCCAAGGATGATATAAACCTATTTTCAAGGATGTACATATCTTGTCAGAATCGAGAGGGGGATATGGACACATTTTTCAGCCATGAAAACCATGCATGGCCCCCTTCATTGGCAGATAATGGAGAAATGAGAGGAGCAGAAGCCAAATCTGAGATTCTTACGCAGCTGGAACCTATGGCAGATGCCCAACTTCTATCACCAGATGATGTTCAAGTTAAAATTATCGATGGAGCTGCCTTAGTGCAGGGCTTGGAACCAAAGTCAACAACAAGAGATCAAAAACATTCAGTGATTATGCTCAGAATGTCTTTGTACCAAACATTCTCAGGAAGATGGACACTTGTGACAGATGTGATGTAGTATGGGATATCTACAGAGAGGACAGTCTAAAGGCACACACTAGAGCAACTCGAGGAGTCGGGGTACAGTTGAGAGTACAAGGAGACACAGACCTGCCAGGCAACTGGAAGTCTTTTCTCAGGGTAAACTCAAACAAGACATCTCTCTTCCATTACCTTGCTGGCAAGCTGTCAAAAGCACGCCTACCTGAGGGCAAAATGCTTATCACAACTGTTGATGATGAAACTATTGTTAATAAAAATGATACACAGGCTGTGGAGGACACCAGTGGAATATAATCCTGCAACCATGAGGAGGCAGATACCAGGCTTCTGCTACACTGCAAGCATGCTTACAGTAGTGGAAAACGGAGAATTGTAGTAGTAGCCACGGACACAGATGTTGTTGTGTTAGCAATAGCAGCAGCTGCTTTCCTTCAGGACTGTTCTCTATGGGTACAGTTTGGCCATGGACGTCACATGCGCTTTATTGCAGCACATCAAATAGCAGCCAACTTGGGTCCACTCCACTCCTCAGCACTGCCATTCTTCCATGCATTCACAGGATGTGATACCTGCTCATCCTTTAAAGGTATTGGAAAAAAAACAGCATGGGAGACCTGGAGAGTATTTCCAGAAATTACTCCAGTCTTTCAGGGCTTATCTCAGTGCCCAGCAGAGTTAACAGAGGAGCAGCTATGTGTTATTCAGAGATTTACAATCCTTATGTACAAGCGAACCTCTAATGTAGTGGAAGTTAACGAAGCAAGATTACAACTCTTTACACAAGGACAGAGACAAATAGACAACATACCTCCGACTAAGGCAGCACTCGCTGAACACACAAGAAGGGCTGCATACCAGGGAGACCATGTGTGGGGTCAAACAATGATAGCCAACCAGGAACTCCCACTGCCATCCGATTGGGGTTGGAGAAATGATGGAAAAGAATGGACCCCCCTCTGGTCTACATTGCCAGAAGCGGGCAAAGTATGCCGAGAACTGATCCAGTGTCAATGCAAGGGCAGATGTACCAGATGTAAATGTGTTAAGGCTAAGCTGACATGCACTCAATTGTGTAAATGTGTAGGACAATGCGACTATAGTAACTAGTATTACATTGCAGGATACTAAGTCATTTGTGAGTGATTAAATCGGAAGGAATATCCAAGCAACTTTTTTCGGAGAATATAGAAACTAAGGGGTACCCCTTCACTTCCTTCCAGTCTGGTAAATTTCCATAATTGTTCTTAATAGCTAAACACACATACTCTATTATAATGTGTACCTGCACTGGAGGTCTAATAGTTATTAGTAAATTTCAGGACCAGTGTATTTGTATTTTATATTGATTTTTAACTCAAGCTAGTGTATTTTTAATAAATCCCTTGGAATCTAGCGGTGAAAAGGTTAAAGATAGCCAAAAAACGAGGCGCAGGGGGTCAAAAGTGCTGCCTGTCAATTTTTCCAGCATCTGCATCATATTGGCCAACTTTATGGAAATAATTACACTTCCCTCCAAAAGTGAACATCTTTTCACCTATCAGCCCCACTAAGAAGGTATTTGAGCGTATTATATTTAAGTATCTTTTCAACTTTCTTAGTGATACTAATTTCCTGTCTTCCCTACAATCTGGGTTCAGACCAGGAGACTCATCATCGAATCAGCTCATCAACCTGTACAAAGGCTCTCGATGACGGCCTTGAAGTAAGAACTGTATTCTTTGATATTAGTAAGGCCATTGATAAAGTGTGGCATAAAGGTCTCCTCTTCAAGTTAAAAAATGCTGGACTAGATGGCTGTTTATTTACCTGGTTTTCTGACTATCTCTCTAACAGACGACAATCTGTTATTCTACCGGGTACTCAATCTAATTGGTCAGCAGTAAATGCAGGAGTTCCCCAAGGATCTATTCTTGGCCCACTCTTATTCCTAGTGTTTATCAACGACATTGTCGACGACATGGGTTCTCAAGTACATCTCTTTGCTGACGACACCAGTTTACATATCATTGTTGATCATCCTATTTCTGCTGCAGAAACTCTACAATCCGACATTGAAAACATATCAAATTGGGCTGACAAATGGTTAGTTACGTTTAATCCTTCCAAATCAGAAACTATGACAATTTCACGTAAAACTCATAAACACGTTCATACACCTCTACTTATGCACGATCAACCTATTACACTAGTCAATTGTCACAAGCATCTTGGTGTCCACCTTTCCGATGATTGCTCTTGGCATTCTCATATCAACTCAATTAAAGAGCGTACCTGGAAAAGAATACATCATGCGAAAACTCAAGTTCCAACTAGATAGAAGATCTCTAGAAGTGATATATGTATCCTTCATTAGACCTCTTATTGAATACGCGGACGTTGTTTATATCAACTGCACACACTATGAGAAATCGGAACTCGACAAAATTCAGCACGAAGCTTCCCGTATTGTTTCTGGAGCTACCAAACTTGTATCACTTAACGAACTCCATAGTGAAGTTCCATGGGAATCCGTTGAACGTCGAAGACACAACCATAAACTAATTATGCTGTACAAGATGAAGAACGGCCTAACTCCTGATTATCTTTCTTCTCTAGTCCCACCTACTGTAGGAGAAACTTCTAGGTATAACTTGCGCAATGTCGATGATATCCAAACCATACGCACAAGAACATCTCTATTCAACAATGCGTTTCTGCCATCGGCTCTGAGAGACTGGAACAAACTATCAAATGTACTACAAAATTCACCATCCCTTTCCTCATTCAAATCGCAACTAAAGAGTGACGTCACAAAATTCCCAAACTATTTTTACTTAGGTGACCGCAAATGGCAAGTCTATCATGCTCGACACCGTACTAATTGTAGCTCATTAAACCAGCATTTGTTCACAAAAAACATTTCTCCATCACCACTCTGCCAATGTGGTCTTCCTGAGAGTAATCATCATTTCTTCTTTGAATGTGTCTACTACAATGACATCAGAGTTCGTCTCTTAGCAACTACTTCTAAATAGTGTACCATAACACTATACACTCTTTTACACGGAGACCTGAACCTTAGCGATGATCTCAACTCACACATATTTGAAGCAGTCCAAAACTACATCCGGGAAAGTAGACGATTTTCATGAGCATCTGTTCACTAAATGTAGCAAGTTTGCTTCTCCCATTGAACTATCCGAATGAATACATCATGTTCCTCCATCTTCTATCCTTTTTCCTATCTTCTCAGTCAATCTTAATTTCAACTTACTAATTTAATTACTATGTGTATTTCTATCACCTTAATAATCTCATTATATTATTGAGATTATAGTTTACAGTTCATGGTTAATATAATTTTATACTTATCTTTATCGAATTGCAATTAATAGTTCATATATGATTAAAACGCTGTCATACTGTAATTACAATATACATCTAAATATAGGAGAAGACCTCTATAAGCTATAGCTTTCGGTTCTAATCCTTTTTCATACATGTATGTAAATATTTGTGTAAATTGTACATTTGTATATGTTGTATCATTGTTTGAAATAAACTATGTTTAAACTAATAGAGAGAAAACAAAATTAAAATAAAAGAAACAAAGCGGGGACAAAATACTGACCATAATATATTTTTCATAAAAATAGTGCAACTACATAGTTCCATGCTACACTGATAAAGCAGCGTTTTCAATGTTATGCACTTCAATGCATATGCAATTACAATGAAAGACTGCATACATAACACTTGACTATATGCTTCATTTTACTTAATGAACTATTCTGTTTTCAGAAGGTAGAATTTATTAGTGTATGGCTAATTAGTGCGAACAACCACCTACTTCTCAACTTATGCTCGTCATCTCCAGTGATCTCCTAGCTCTGTCAAGAATATACTAGCAATGTGATAGCGTTGCAATGCAGGCGTAGCAACTGGGCAATACAAGCTCATCTAGGTACAATGGTATAAAAACTAGATAGTAATGTCTATCGACATGCTTAGTGGGATTGTTGGGTGCCTAGGAACGATTTGAAAGCTTTTCATGATCGTCTGGTCATCCGCAGCTTGAGACAGATTCTTCAATAGTACGATGTTTGATGTTTGCTAGGACGAAGCTGTTATGATATATCAAGTACAATTCAAACTATATTAGTATGCAACAATAGGTTAGTAATCTTAGTAACCCTGGGTATTAATGGAAGCAACACTTGCAAAATGATGGCATTACTTATGAACATGATATCTTCATATTCACATATTTATATTATGCTAGAAGATGTTTTGCTATAACGACTAGAACAGCAAGCGATCTTGTAAGGATTGCGGAGGTTTGGTGTGTGTCTGTTTGTGGTGATTATGTCGATAAGAATAGTCGACGTTTGGTTTATGTCCGTTTGAACTGATTGTGCCGATAAGAATAGCCGACGTATGGTTTATGTCCGTTTGAGCTGATTATGTCGATAAGAATAGCCGACGTTTTGTTTATGTCCGTTTGATTTGATTATGTTGATACGAATAGCCAACGTTTGGTTTATGTCAGTTTGATTTGATTATGTCGATAGGAATAGCCGACGTTTTGTTTATGTCCGTTTTATTTGATTATGCCGATAAGAATAGCCGAAGTTGGGTTTATGTCCGTTTTATTTGATTATGTCGATAAGAATAGCCGACGTTTGGTTTATGTCCGTTTGAACTGATTATGCCGATAAGAATAGCCGAAGTTTGGTTTATGTCTGTGTGAACTGATTATGCCGATAAGAATAGCCGATGTTTGGTTTATGTCCGTTTGAACTGATTATGTCGATAAGAACAGCTGACGTGTGGTTTATGTTCGTTTGATTTGATTATGTCGATAAGAACAACCGACGTTTAATCTATTTCTGTTTAATTTGATTATGTCGATAAGAACAGCCGACGTTTGGTCTATGTCTGTTTAATTTGATTATGTCGATAAGAACAGCCGACGTTTGGTTTATGTCCGTTTGATTTGATTATGCCGATAAGAACAGCCGAATTTGGTTTATGTACCTTTCAACTGATTATGCCGATAAGAATAGCCGCAGTTTTGTGTATGCCCGTTTGATTTGATTATGTCGATAAGAATAGCCGACGTTTGGTTGATATTTGTTTGATTTCATTATGTCGATTGGAATAGCCGACGTTTGGTTGATATTCGTTTGATTTCATTATGTCGATTGGAACAGCCGACGTTTTGTTTATATTCGTTTGATTTGATTATGCCGATAAGAACAGCCGAAGTTTGGTTTATGTACCTTTGAACTGATTATGCCGATAAGAATAGCCGAAGTTTGGTGTATGCCCGTTTGATTTGATTATGTCGATAAGAATAGCCGACGTTTGGTTTATGTCCGTCTGTGGTGATTATGTCGATAAGAATAGCCGACGTTTGGTTTATGTCCGTTTGAACTGATTATGTCGATAAGAATAGCCGACGTTTGGTTTATGTCCATTTGAACTGATTATGTCGATAAGAACAGCCGAATTTGAGTTATGTCCGTTTGAACTGATTATGTCGATAAGAATAGCCGACGTTTGGTTATTGTCAGTATGAACTGATTATGTCGATAAGAATATTAACCTACGGGAGAAAGTGTGTTTATATTTCTGCGAACTATTCAGAGAAATAGACCCTGATACTAAAGCTGCAATAGTCGATGCAGCCATATTTCAAGCATGTAAAATTAGACACGTGTTATTGTCCCGCTCCAGTTGGGACCTGGAATACAGATGTATTATTTGCATATATTGTCCAGTGTTAGCCACGTTAAATAACGTTCAATTAACATCGAACTTAAGGATGTACATATATTCCATGTCATATTGGGAGTTATTGAATGACAAATTGCCCCTACTGATGAATGAGTTCCTTTTAGCAACTGACAACAACCATGAATCAAAACCATGTTCCTTTCCTAGACATGGATTAGACTGTTATCCTGGTTGTGTGTGTTACGTTTATTCATCGTCGCTACCGATTGCCCATATAGGCGACACCTCCTGAAGAGATTAGTCATTTTAGATATTTGGAGGATAGTGCAACGATACAGACAGAGACCCATTCCAGAGTCTCCTCTTGTTGTTTTACGTGCACGATGTAAAGCACTGACGACACGAGACCTCGGTTTTAAGTCCCATATGAAATACTGTTAATTTTAGTAGGGTCAGACGGGGAATCGAACCTGCGATCCCTGGATTACCAGTCCAGCGTAGTACCACTGGACTACAGATCCGGCTGTATCCTCGTTGTTGTACATGCAATATACACTCGAACAAAAAAATCCTAATCGGGCACCTGGTATTATATAATATTTGGAGCTAATTAATAAGCATGCAATATAAATATGTTTTTATTGTTATTTGATACATTTCAACTTAATAATCATGCATAATGAGCTATACTAAAATATAACCAATAAGAAGATATGATTATTATGTTATATTTCGGGTTTTACGCCTGCATCAGCACCATTTCGGGCTATATCGCCAGTTTTACCTAACTACACCTTTCCTGGGCAGGCTCCAGCGGTTAACCAGTACTTGGTGTACAAAACTCCGTAAGAAACTGCCAACGTTTTCATATAAATGAGACACGACCTGAGCGGGTTTCGAACCCATGAATATCAGTGATGATAGGTTACAGTGGTATACAAGTCAGCGACCGTAACCACTCGACCACGGAGGCGGACTCCATGACCATCAGTGATGATAGGTTACAGTGGTATACAAGTCAGCGACCGTAACCACTCGACCACGGAGGCGGACTCCATGACCATCAGTGATGATAGGTTACAGTGGTATACAAGTCAGCGACCGTAACCACTCGACCACGAAGGCGGACTCCATGACCATCAGAGATGATAGGTTACATTGGTACACAAGTCAGCGACCGTAACCACTCGACCACGGAGGCGGACTCCATGACCATCAGTGATGATAGATTACAGTGGTATACAAGTCAGAGACCGTAACCACTCGACCACGAAGGCGGACTCCATGACCATCAGTGATGATAGGTTACAGTGGTATACAAGTCAGCGACCGTAACCACTCGACCACGAAGGCGGACTACATGACCATCAGTGATGATAGGTTACAGTGGTATACAAGTCAGCGACCGTAACCACTCGACCACGAAGGCGGACTCCATGACCATCAGTGATGATAGGTTACAGTGGTATACAAGTCAGCGACCGTAACCACTCAACCACGAAGGCGGACTCCATGACCATCAGTGATGATAGGTTACAATGGTATACAAGTCAGCGACCGTAACCACTCGACCACGAAGGCGGACTCCATGACCATCAGTGATGATAGGTTACAGTGGTATACAAGTCAGCGACCGTAACCACTCAACCTCGAAGGCGGACTCCATGACCATCAGTGATGATAGGTTACAGTGGTATACAAGTCAGCGACCGTAACCACTCGACCACGAAGGCGGACTCCATGACCATCAGTGATGATAGGTTACAGTGGTATACAAGTCAGCGACCGTAACAACTCGACAACGAAGGCGGACTCCATGACCATCAGTGATGATAGGTTACAGTGGTATACAAGTCAGCGACCGTAACCACTCGACCACGAAGGCGGACTCCATGACCATCAGTGATGATAGGTTACAGTGGTATACAAGTCAGCGACCGTAACCACTCGACCACGAAGGCGGACTCCATGACCATCAGTGATGATAGGTTACAGTGGTATACAAGTCAGCGACCGTAACCACTCAACCACGAAGGCGGACTCCATGACCATCAGTGATGATAGGTTACAGTGGTATACAAGTCAGCGACCGTAACCACTCGACCACGGAGGCGGACTCCATGACCATCAGTGATGATAGGTTACAGTGGTATACAAGTCAGCGACCGTAACCACTCGACCACGGAGGCGGACTCCATGACCATCAGTGATGATAGGTTACAGTGGTATACAAGTCAGCGACCGTAACCACTCGACCACGAAGGCGGACTCCATGACCATCAGAGATGATAGGTTACATTGGTACACAAGTCAGCGACCGTAACCACTCGACCACGGAGGCGGACTCCATGACCATCAGTGATGATAGATTACAGTGGTATACAAGTCAGAGACCGTAACCACTCGACCACGAAGGCGGACTCCATGACCATCAGTGATGATAGGTTACAGTGGTATACAAGTCAGCGACCGTAACCACTCGACCACGAAGGCGGACTACATGACCATCAGTGATGATAGGTTACAGTGGTATACAAGTCAGCGACCGTAACCACTCGACCACGAAGGCGGACTCCATGACCATCAGTGATGATAGGTTACAGTGGTATACAAGTCAGCGACCGTAACCACTCAACCACGAAGGCGGACTCCATGACCATCAGTGATGATAGGTTACAATGGTATACAAGTCAGCGACCGTAACCACTCGACCACGAAGGCGGACTCCATGACCATCAGTGATGATAGGTTACAGTGGTATACAAGTCAGCGACCGTAACCACTCAACCTCGAAGGCGGACTCCATGACCATCAGTGATGATAGGTTACAGTGGTATACAAGTCAGCGACCGTAACCACTCGACCACGAAGGCGGACTCCATGACCATCAGTGATGATAGGTTACAGTGGTATACAAGTCAGCGACCGTAACAACTCGACAACGAAGGCGGACTCCATGACCATCAGTGATGATAGGTTACAGTGGTATACAAGTCAGCGACCGTAACCACTCGACCACGAAGGCGGACTCCATGACCATCAGTGATGATAGGTTACAGTGGTATACAAGTCAGCGACCGTAACCACTCGACCACGAAGGCGGACTCCATGACCATCAGTGATGATAGGTTACAGTGGTATACAAGTCAGCGACCGTAACCACTCAACCACGAAGGCGGACTCCATGACCATCAGTGATGATAGGTTACAGTGGTATACAAGTCAGCGACCGTAACCACTCGACCACGAAGGCGGACTCCATGACCATCAGTGATGATAGGTTACAGTGGTATACAAGTCAGCGACCGTAACCACTCGACCACGGAGGCGGACTCCATGACCATCAGTGATGATAGATTACAGTGGTATACAAGTCAGAGACCGTAACCACTTGACCACGAAGGCGGACTCCATGACCATCAGTGATGATAGGTTACAGTGGTATACAAGTCAGCGACCGTAACCACTCGACCACGAAGGCGGACTCCATGACCATCAGTGATGATAGGTTACAGTGGTATACAAGTCAGCGACCGTAACCACTCGACCACGAAGGCGGACTCCATGACCATCAGTGATGATAGGTTACAGTGGTATACAAGTCAGCGACCGTAACCACTCGACCACGAAGGCGGACTCCACGTCCATCAGTGATGATAGGTTACAGTGGTATACAAGTCAGCGACCGTAACAACTCGACCACGAAGGCGGACTCCATGACCATCAGTGATGATAGGTTACAGTGGTATACAAGTCAGCGACCGTAACCACTCGACCACTGAGGCGGACTCCATGACCATCAGTGATGATAGGTTACAGTGGTATACAAGTCAGCGACCGTAACCACTCGACCACGGAGGCGGACTCCATGACCATCAGTGATGATAGGTTACAGTGGTATACAAGTCAGCGACCGTAACCACTC
>JABXNX010003802.1:0-21992 GCA_014843695.1 Archivesica marissinica | reverse complement strand
AAGGATCTCATGGGAGCAGCATGCCACTCACCCTACTCAAGCAACAGAAGAATGGATATAGACACTAGAAGGATGATCTCATGGAAGCAGCATGCCACTCAACCTACTCAAGCAACAGAAGAATGGATATAGACACTAGAAGGATCTCATGGAAGCAGCATGCCACTCAACCTACTCAAGCAACAGAGGAATGGATATAGACACTAGAAGGATCTCATGGAAGCAGCATGCCACTCAACCTACTCAAGCAACAGAAGAATGGATATAGACACTAGAAGGATCTCATGGAAGCAGCATGCCACTCAACCTACTCAAGCAACAGAGGAATGGATATAGACACTAGAAGGATCTCATGGAAGCAGCATGCCACTCACCCTACTCAAGCAACAGAAGAATGGATATAGACACTAGAAGGATGATCTCATGGAAGCAGCATGCCATTCACCCTTCTCAAGCAACAGAAGAATGGATATAGACACTAGAAGGATCTCATGGAAGCTGCATGCCACTCAACCTACTCAAGCAACATAGGAATGGATATATACACTAGAAGGATCTCATGGAAGCTGCATGCCACTCACCCTAATCAAGCAACAGAAGAATGGATATAGACACTAGAAGGATGATCTCATGGAAGCAGTATGCCACTTAACCTAATCAAGAAACTGAAGAATGTATATAGATACTAGAAGGATCTCATGGAAGCAGCATGCCATTCACCCTACTCAAACAACGGAAGAATGGATATAGATACTAGAAGGTTCTCATGGAAGCAGCATGTCACCCAACCTACTCAAGCAACAGAAGAATGGATATAGACACTAGAAGGATCTCATGGAAGCAGCATGCCACTCAACCTACTCAAGCAACAGAAGAATGGATATAGACACTAGAAGGATCTCATGGAAGCAGCATGCCACTCACCCTACTCAAGCAACAGAAGAATGGATATAGACACTAGAAGGATCTCATGGAAGCAGCATGCCACTCAACCTACTCAAGCAACAGAAGAATGGATATAGACACTAGAAGGATCTCATGGAAGCAGCATGTCACTCAACCTACTCAAGCAACAGAAGAATGGATATAGACACTAGAAGGATCTCATGGAAGCAGCATGTCACTCACCCTACTCAAGCAACAGAAGAATGGATATAGACACTAGAAGGATCTCATGGAAGCAGCATGCCACTCAACCTACTCAAGCAACAGAAGAATGGATATAGACACTAGAAGGATCTCATGGAAGCAGCATGCCACTCAACCTACTCAAGCAACAGAGGAATGGATATATACACTAGAAGGATCTCATGGAAGCAGCATGCCACTCACCCTACTCAAGCAACAGAAGAATGGATATAGACACTAGAAGGATACTCATGGAAGCAGCATGCCACTCAACCTACTCAAGCAACAGAAGAATGGATATAGACACTAGAAGGATCTCATGGAAGCAGCATGCCACTCAACCTACTCAAGCAACAGAAGAATGGATATAGACACTAGAAGGATCTCATGGAAGCAGCATGCCACTCAACCTACTCAAGCAACAGAAGAATGGATATAGACACTAGAAGGATCTCATGGAAGCAGCATGCCACTCAACCTACTCAAGCAACAGAAGAATGGATATAGACACTAGAAGGATCTCATGGAAGCAGCATGCCACTCAACCTACTCAAGCAACAGAAGAATGGATATAGACACTAGAAGGATCTCATGGAAGCAGCATGCCACTCAACCTACTCAAGCAACAGAAGAATGGATATAGACACTAGAAGGATCTCATGGAAGCAGCATGTCACAACCTACTCAAGCAACAGAAGAATGGATATAGACACTAGAAGGATCTCATGGAAGCAGCATGCCACTCACCTACTCAAGCAACAGAAGAATGGATATAGACACTAGAAGGATCTCATGGAAGCAGCATGTCACTCAACCTACTCAAGCAACAGAGGAATGGATATAGACACTAGAAGGATCTCATGGAAGCAGCATGCCACTCAACCTACTCAAGCAACAGAAGAATGGATATAGACACTAGAAGGATCTCATGGAAGCAGCATGTCACTCAACCTACTCAAGCAACAGAAGAATGGATATATACACTAGAAGGATCTCATGGAAGCAGCATGCCACTCACCCTACTCAAGCAACAGAGGAATGGATATAGACACTAGAAGGATCTCATGGAAGCAGCATGCCACTCAACCTACTCAAGCAACAGAAGAATGGATATAGACACTAGAAGGATCTCATGGAAGCAGCATGTCACTCAACCTACTCAAGCAACAGAAGAATGGATATATACACTAGAAGGATCTCATGGAAGCAGCATGCCACTCAACCTACTCAAGCAACAGAAGAATGGATATAGACACTAGAAGGATCTCATGGAAGCAGCATGTCACTCAACCTACTCAAGCAACAGAAGAATGGATATAGACACTAGAAGGATCTCATGGAAGCAGCATGTCACTCAACCTACTCAAGCAACAGAAGAATGGATATAGACACTAGAAGGATCTCATGGAAGCAGCATGCCACTCAACCTACTCAAGCAACAGAAGAATGGATATAGACACTAGAAGGATCTCATGGAAGCAGCATGTCACTCAACCTACTCAAGCAACAGAAGAATGGATATAGACACTAGAAGGATCTCATGGAAGCAGCATGCCACTCAACCTACTCAAGCAACAGAGGAATGGATATAGACACTAGAAGGATCTCATGGAAGCAGCATGCCACTCAACCTACTCAAGCAACAGAAGAATGGATATAGACACTAGAAGGATCTCATGGAAGCAGCATGTCACTCAACCTACTCAAGCAACAGAAGAATGGATATATACACTAGAAGGATGATCTCATGGAAGCAGCATGCCACTCAGCCTACTCAAGCAACAGAAGAATGGATATAGACACTAGAAGGATCTCATGGAAGCAGCATGTCACTCAACCTACTCAAGCAACAGAAGAATGGATATATACACTAGAAGGATCTCATGGAGTCAGCATGCCACTCACCCTACTCAAGCAACAGAAGAATGGACATATACACTAGAAGGATCTCATGGAAGCAGCATGTCACTCACCCTACTCAAGCAACAGAATAATGGATATAGACACTAGAAGGATCTCATGGAAGCAGCATGTCACTCAACCTACTCAAGCAACAGAAGAATGGATATATACACTAGAAGGATCTCATGGAAGCAGCATGCCACTCAACCTACTCAAGCAACAGAAGAATGGATATAGATACCAGAAGGATCTCATGGAAGCAGCAACCTATGGAAGGAGAAATCCACAGAATGAAATGAATCAATGAAAGGACAGAATAAACAGGACTGGTAAGTACTTGACCGAACTACGGGGATCAGGCCTTCCATAAAGCACTTTAATTACATATCAGAATCTGCGCAATATAATCAAGAGATAAGTGTAATATTTGGCTTTCATGACTATTCAGACAGAAAGGTAAAACGTAATTCAAGAGAACTACCATTGTTGAAGACAATCAACAAGTAAAGACCATAGTAGAATGCCGTCTGTTGAAAAGTCGTGCAACCTGGAAACACGATGGAAATGATTTAGAATGATTTTAAAATATGACATTGTATGATTCAATACAAAATGTAATTGAAATATCGAATTTAATTACAACGCTGAACATACATGTCTGATAGAAATGCATGTATCAAGCATACCGAGGGCTCGCCTGCTTTCCTCAATGGTCATTCTCATCATAGTTTCTGTTTTTTAGGTTACGGGTCGCACATAGAATAAATTGCAATCAAATTGAGCACTCACCATGCCGTGCACGTGGTCCTCATGCCAAAACTTAGGATTCCAAAATTCCGTTCCGCTTGGTCAGCCATGACAATAAACTGGTGCTTTCTTAGTGTACATTGATAGAGAATGATGGATAACAATATACTACCAATAGTTGGACTAATACACAGACCCGTTACCCTAAACTCAGAATTTATTAGGTGGACGTTTTGAAATTCGGTTCAGTGTATTTCTGAATTAGCGATGATGGGTTGTGTAATGAGTTGAATCATTCCGTTGATCATGTAGACGTACTAGAGATACCAGAGGTTTGGAAGATGAACTGTGCATAATATACCCGTATACAGTATGTATACTATACCAGTATATAGTATGCATACTATACCGTATACGGTATGTATACTATACCCGTATACCGTATGCATACTATACCCGTAATACGGTATGTATACTATACCCGTATACCGTATGTATACTATACCCGTATACCGTATGCATACTATACCCGCATACCGTATGTATACTATACCCGTATACGGTATGTATACTATACCCATATACCGTATGCATACTATACCCGTATACCGTATGTATACTATACCCGTATACCGTATGCATACTATACCCGTATACGGTATGTATACTATACCCGAATACCGTATGCATACTATACCCGTATACGGTATGTATACTATACCCGTATACCGTATGTATACTATACCCGTATACCGTATGTATACTATACCCGTATACAATATGCATACTATACACATATACCATATGTATACTATATCCGTATACCGTATGTATACTATACCCGTATACCGTATGTATAGTATTCCCCTATACCGTATGTATACTATATCCGTATGCCGTATGTATACTATACCCGTATACCGTATGTATACTATACCCGTATACAATATGCATACTATACACATATACCATATGTATACTATACCCGTATACCGTATGCATACTATACCCGTATACCGTATGTATACAATACCCGTATACCGTATGCATACTATACCCGTATACCGTATGCATACTATACCCGTATACCGTATGCATACTATACCCGTATACCGTATGCATACTTTACCCGTATACCGTATGCATACTATACCGGAATACCGTATGTATACTATACCCATATACCGTATGCATACTATACCCGTATACCGTATGCATACTATACCCGTATACCGTATGTATACTATTCCCCATATACCGTATGCATACTATACCCGTATACCGTATACATACTATACCCGTATACCGTATGCATACTATGCCCGCATACCGTATGTATACTATACCCGTATACGGTATGTATACTATACCCATATACCGTATGCATACTATACCCGTATACCGTATGTATACTATACCCGTATACCGTATGTATAGTATTCCCCTATACCGTATGTATACTATATCCGTATACCGAATGTATACTATATCCGTATGCCGTATGTATACTATACCCATATAACGCATGTATGCTATACCCGTATACCGTATGTATACCATACCCGTATACCGTATGTATATTATACCCGTATACCGTGTCCATACTATACCCATATACTGTATGTATACTATACCCCTATACCGTATGCATATGTCGCAGACCGCCGGCGAGCACTAAGGGTGTGGGGGTCGAGATCGACAAAGAAAGAGGAAACTCTTTTATTAATGTTTACTGTGCTTTATTCCTCGCAATCCTCCAAGCTTTCCGAGCATGTTCAGTCGTTTTTCTCTCTGTCTCTATATATCCCTCTCTATCTCTATCTCTCTATCTCTATCTGCAACCAATATATACAAATATACAGTTTCATACATCACATAATTAACAATCACATAAGTTATACCATATCATTAGACATATATAATGACGACAATTGCATTGACGAATTTAAGAAATACAATATACGATGGTGTAGTTCAAGATAGAAAATGAAAATCAAGTCTTTACATCTGATCGATATTTCTCAAAAATAAACAGGTTATCAGTCAATGTACATGAATAATATATTATCGGGATGGTAGTCAAAACGAGTAGCAATAGTTACCTGAAGGTATATATATATATTCCTACATAATATGGATTATTTGTAGCACATAATTAATGGCGTCTTGTTTATGTTTTGTGAAAATGGCGGATGTCTCATATGCATGCAGTGATTAGTTAGTAAAGAGCACGTGCTTAAATATTGTCACGTGTCAGGTCAAATATACGTGTCACTTATTTTAACTATTGGTCCAAGGGAAATAACTAAAACTATACTACACTGTACTGCATGTGCTACATTACAAACTAACTGAAGGTGCTACAATGATTTCAACTCACTGCTTCAAAGAGGGGCAAAAATGACAAGCGAATATATGTGTTCCAAGAGTTTGTATTTATTAACAACAATTGCACCCTATGACACATACTATACCCGTATACCGTATGTATACTATACCCGTATACCGTATGCATACTATACACATATACCGTATGCATACTATACCCATATACCGTATGCATAATATACCCGTATAACGTATGCATACTATGCCCGTATACCGTATGCATACTATACCCATATACGGTATGTATACTATACCCGTATACCGTATGCATACTATACCCGTATACCGTATGTATACAATACACGTATACCGTATGTATACTATACCCGTATACCGTATGTATACTATATCCGTATACCGTATGTATACTATACCCGTATACCGTATGTATACTATACCCGCATACCGTATGTATACTATACCCATATACCGTATGTATACTATTCCCGTATAACGTATGTATTTTATACCCAAATACCGTATGTATACTATATCCGTATACCGTATGCATACTATACCCGTATACCGTATGTATATTATACCCGTATACCGTATGAATGCTATACCCATATACCGTATGCATACTATGCCCATATACCGTATGCATAATATGCCCATATACCGTATGTATACTATACCCATCTACCGTATGTATATTATACCCGTGTACCGTATGCATACTATACCTGTATACCGTATGTATAATATACCCATATACCGTATGTATACTATATTCGTATATGTATACTATGCCCATATACCGTATGTATACTATACCCATATACCGTATGTAGACTATGCCCATATACCGTATGTATACTATACCCGTATACCGTATGTATACTATGCCCGTATACCGTATGTATAGTATTCCCCTATACCGTATGTATACTATACCCGTATACCGTATGCATACTATATCCGTATACCGTATGTATACTATACCCCTATACCGTATGTATACTATACCCGTATACCGTATGTATACTATGCCCATATACCGTATGTATAGTATTCCCCTATACCGTATGTATAGTATACCCGTATACCGTATGCATACTATATCCGTATACCGTATGTATACTATACCCCTATACCGTATGTATACTATACCCGTATACCGTATGTATACTATATCCGTATACCGTATGCATACTATTCCCGTATACCGTATGTATACTATATCCGTATATCGTATACATACTATAACCGTATACCGTATGTATACTATACCCGTATACCGTATGTATACTATATCCGTATACCGTATGTATACTATACCCGCATACCGTATGTATACTATACCCATATACCGTATGTATACTATTCCCGTATAACGTATGTATTTTATACCCAAATACCGTATGTATACTATATCCGTATACCGTATGCATACTATACCCGTATACCGTATGTATATTATACCCGTATACCGTATGTATACTATACCCGTATACCGTATGCATACTATAGCCGTATACCGTATGTATACAATACCCGTATACCGTATGTATTCTATACCCGTATACCGTATGTATATTATACTCGTATACCGTATGTATACTAAACCCGTATACCGTATGCATACCATAGCCGTCTACCGTATGTATACAATACCCGTATACCGTTTGTATTATATACCCGTATACCGTATGTATACTATACCCGTATACCGTATGTATACTATACCCATATACCGTATGTATACTATACCCGTATACTGTATGTTTACTATATCCGAATACCGTATGTATACTATACCCGCACACCGTACGTATACTATACCCGTATACCGTATGTATACCGTACCCATATACCGTATGCATACTATACCCGTATACCGTATGCATACTATACCCGTATACCGTATGTATGCTATACCCGTATACCGTATGTATACTATACCCGTATACTGTATGCATACTATACCCGTATACCGTATGTATGCTATACCCGTATAACGTATGTATACCATACCCGTATACCGTATGTATATTATACCCGTGTACCGTATGTATAATATACCCGTATACCGTATGCATACTATACCCATATACCGTATGCATTATATACCCATATACCGTATGTATTCAATACCCGTATACCGTATGTATACTATATCCATATACCGTATGTATATTATACCCGTGTACCGTATGCATACTATACCTGTATACCGTATGTATACTATACACCTATACCGTATGTATACTATATCCGTATACCGTATGAATACTATACCCATATACCGTATGCATACTATACCCATATACCGTATGAATACTATACCCATATACCGTATGCATACTATACCCATATACGGTATGCATAATATGCCCATATACCGTATGTATACTATACCCATCTACCGTATGTATATTATACCCGTGTACCGTATGCATACTATACCTGTATACCGTATGTATACTATACCCATATACCGTATGTATACTATATTCGTATATGTATACTATGCCCATATACCGTATGTATACTATACCCATATACCGTATGTAGACTATGCCCATATACCGTATGTATACTATACCCGTATACCGTATGTATACTATGCCCGTATACCGTATGTATAGTATTCCCCTATACCGTATGTATACTATACCCGTATACCGTATGCATACTATATCCGTATACCGTATGTATACTATACCCCTATACCGTATGTATACTATACCCGTATACCGTATGTATACTATGCCCATATACCGTATGTATAGTATTCCCCTATACCGTATGTATACTATAATAGTATACCGTATGCATACTATATCCGTATACCGTATGTAAACTATACCCCTATACCGTATGTATACTATACCCGTATACCGTATGTATACTATATCCGTATACCGTATGCATACTATTCCCGTATACCGTATGTATACTATATCCGTATATCGTATACATACTATAACCGTATACCGTATGTATACTATACCCGTATACCGTATGAATACTATACCCATATACCGTATGCATACTATACCCATATACCGTATGCATAATATGCCCATATACCGTATGTATACTATACCCATCTACCGTATGTATATTATACCCGTGTACCGTATGCATACTATACCTGTAAACCGTATGTATACTATGCCCATATACCATATGTATACTATACCCATATACCGTATGTAGACTATGCCCATATACCGTATGTATACTATACCCGTATACCGTATGCATACTATATCCGTATACCGTATGTATACTATACCCCTATACCGTATGCATACTATTCCCGTATACCGTATGTATACTATATCCGCATACCGTATGCATACTATACACGTATACCGTATGTATACTATACCCGTATACCGTATGTATACTATACCCATATACCGTATGTATACTATTCCCGTATACCGTATGCATACTATATCCGTATACCGTATGTATACTATACCCGTATACCGTATGCATACTATACCCGTATACCGTATGTATACTATACCCATATACCGTATGTATACTATGCCCGTATATCGTATGCATACTATACCCATATACCGTATGTATGCTATACCCGTATACCGTATGCATGCTATACCCGCATACCGTATGTATACTATACCCGTATACCGTATGTATACTATACCCGTATACTGTATGTATACCATACCCGTATACCGTATGTATACCATACCCATATACCGTATGTATAATATACCCGTATACCATATGCATACTATGCCCATATACCATATGTATACTATACCCGTATACCGTATGCATACTATACCCATATACCGTATGTATACTATACCCGTATACCGTATGTATATTATACCCGTATACCGTATGCATACAATACCCGTATACCGTATGTATACTATATCCGTATACCGTATGTATACTATACACGTATACCGTATGTATATTATTCCCGTATACCGTATGTATATTATACCCGTATACCGTATGTATACTATACCCATATACCGTATGTATACTATATTCGTATATGTATACTATGCCCATATACCGTATGTATACTATACCCATATACCGTATGTAGACTATGCCCATATACCGTATGTATACTATACCCGTATACCGTATGTATACTATGCACGTATACCCTATGTATAGTATTCCCCTATACCGTAGGTATACTATACCCGTACACCGTATGCATACTATATCCGTATACCGTATGTATACTATACCCCTATACCGTATGTATACTATACACGTATACCGTATGTATACTATGCCCATATACCGTATGTATAGTATTCCCCTATACCGTATGTATACTATACCCGTATACCGTATGCATACTATATCCGTATACCGTATGTATACTATACCCCTATACCGTATGTATACTATATCCGTATACCGTATGAATACTATACCCATATACCGTATGCATACTATACCCATATACCGTATGCATACTATACCCGTATACCGTATGTATACTATACCCGTATACCGTATATATACTATACCCGTATACCGTATGTATACTATACCCGTATACCGTATGTATACTATACCCATATACCGTATGCATACTATACCCGTATACCGTATGCATACTATACCCATATACCGTATGCATACTATACCCATCTACCGTATGTATATTATACCCGTGTACCGTATGCATACTATACCCATATACCGTATGCATACTATACCCGTATACGGTATGTATACTATACCCGTATATCGTATGTATACTATACACGTATACCGTATGTATACTATGCCCATATACCGTATGTATACTATACCCATATACCGTATGTAGACTATGCCCATATACCGTATGTATACTATACCCGTATACCGTATGTATACTATGCCCGTATACCCTATGTATAGTATTCCCCTATACCGTATGTATACTATACCCGTACACCGTATGCATACTATATCCGTATACCGTATGTATACTATACCCCTATACCGTATGTATACTATACACGTATACCGTATGTATACTATGCCCATATACCGTATGTATAGTATTCCCCTATACCGTATGTATACTATACCCGTATACCGTATGCATACTATATCCGTATACCGTATGAATACTATACCCATATACCGTATGCATACTATACCCATATACCGTATGCATACTATACCCGTATACCGTATGTATACTATACCCGTATACCGTATATATACTATACCCGTATACCGTATGTATACTATACCCGTATACCGTATGCATACTATACCCATATACCGTATGCATACTATACCCGTATACCGTATGCATACTATACCCATATACCGTATGTATACTATACCCATCTACCGTATGTATACTATATTCGTATATGTATACTATGCCCATATACCGTATGTATACTATGCCCATATACCGTATGTAGACTATGCCCATATACCGTATGTATCCTATATTCGTATATGTATACTATGCCCATATACCGTATGTATACTATCCCGTATACCGTATGCATACTATATCCGTATACCGTATGTATACTATACCCCTATACCGTATGTATACTATACCCGTATACCGTATGTATACTATATCCGTATACCGTATGCATACTATTCCCGTATACCGTATGTATACTATATCCGCATACCGTATGCATACTATACCCGTATACCGTATGTATACTATACCCGTATACCGTATGTATACTATACCCATATACCGTATGTATACTATACCCGTATACCGTATGTATACTATACCCGTATACCGTATGCATACTATACACATATACCGTATGCATACTATATCCATATACCGTATGCATACTATACCCGTATACGGTATGCATATTATACCCGTATACCGTATGCATACTATACCCGTATACCGTATGAATACTATACCCGTATACCGTATGCATACTATACCCGTATACCGTATGCATACTATACCCATATACCGTATGCATAATATACCCGTATACCGTATGCATACTATGCCCATCTACCGTATGTATATTATACCCGTATACCGTATGCATACTATAGCCGTATACCGTATGTATACAATACCCGTATACCGTATGTATTCTATACCCGTATACCGTATGTATATTATACTCGTATACCGTATGTATACTAAACCCGTATACCGTATGCATACCATAGCCGTATAACGTATGTATACAATACCCGTATACCGTTTGTATTCTATACCCGTATACCGTATGTATACTATACCCGTATACCGTATGTATATTATACCCGTATACCGTATGTATATTATACCCGTATACCGTATGCATACTATGCCCATATACCGTATGTATACTATATCCGTATACCGTATGCATACTATACCCGTATACCGTATGTATATTATACCCGTATACCGTATGTATACTATGCCCATATACCGTATGTATACTATATCCGTATACCGTATGCATACTATACCCGTATACCGTATGTATATTATACCCGTATACCGTATGCATACTATGCCCATATACCGTATGTATACTATACCCATATACAGTATGTATACCATACCCGTATACCGTATGCATACTATATCCGTATTTCGTATGCATACTATACCCGTATACCGTATGTATACTATACCCGTATACCGTATGTATACTATACCCATATACCGTATGTATACTATACCCGTATACCGTATGAATACTATACCCGTATACCGTATGTATACTATACCCGTATACCGTATGCATACTGTACCCGTATACCGTATGCATACTATACCCGTATACCGTATGTATATTATACACGTATACCGTATGCATACTATACCCGTATACCGTATGTATACTATACCCGTATACCGTATGTATACTATACCCGTATACCGTATGCATACTATACCCGTATACTGTATGTATACCATACCCGTATACCGTATGTATACCATACCCATATACCGTATGTATACTACACCCATATACCGTAGGTATAATATACCCGTATACCGTATGCATACTATACCCGTATACTGTATGTATACCATACCCGTATACCGTATGCATACCATACCCATATACCGTTTGTATATTATACCCGTATACCGTATGCATACTATACCCGTATACCGTATGTATACTATATCCGTATACCGTATGTATACTATACACGTATACCGTATGTATATTATTCCCGTATACCGTATGTATATTATACCCGTATACCGTATGTATACTATACCCATATACCGTATGTATACGATATTCGTATATGTATACTATGCCCATATACCGTATGTATACTATACCCATATACCGTATGTAGACTATGCCCATATACCGTATGTATACTATACCCGTATACCGTATGTATACTATGCCCGTATACCCTATGTATATTATTCCCCTATACCGTATGTATACTATACCCGTACACCGTATGCATACTATATCCGTATACCGTATGTATACTATACCCCTATACCGTATGTATACTATACACGTATACCGTATGTATACTATGCCCATATACCGTATGTATAGTATTCCCCTATACCGTATGTATACTATACCCGTATACCGTATGCATACTATATCCGTATACCGTATGTATACTATACCCCTATACCGTATGTATACTATATCCGTATACCGTATGAATACTATACCCATATACCGTATGCATACTATACCCGTATACCGTATGTATACTATACCCGTATACCGTATATATACTATACCCGTATACCGTATGTATACTATACCCGTATACCGTATGTATACTATACCCACATACCGTATGCATACTATACCCGTATACCGTATGCATACTATACCCATATACCATATGTATACTATACCCATCTACCGTATGTATATTATAACCGTGTACCGTATGCATACTATACCTGTATACCGTATGTATACTATACCCATATACCGTATGTATACTATATTCGTATATGTATACTATGCCCATATACCGTATGTATACTATGCCCATATACCGTATGTAGACTATGCCCATATACCGTATGTATCCTATATTCGTATATGTATACTATGCCCATATACCGTATCAATACTATACCCGTATACCGTATGCATACTATATCCGTATACCGTATGTATACTATACCCCTATACCGTATGTATACTATACCCGTATACCGTATGTATACTATATCCGTATACCGTATGCATACTATTCCCGTATACCGTATGTATACTATATCCGCATACCGTATGCATACTATACCCGTATACCGTATGTATACTATACCCGTATACCGTATGTATACTATACCCATATACCGTATGTATACTATACCCGTATACCGTATGTATACTATACCCGTATACCGTATGCATACTATACACATATACCGTATGCATACTATATCCATATACCGTATGCATACTATACCCGTATACGGTATGCATATTATACCCGTATACCGTATGCATACTATACCCGTATACCGTATGAATACTATACCCGTATACCGTATGCATACTATACCCGTATACCGTATGCATACTATACCCATATACCGTATGCATAATATACCCGTATACCGTATGCATACTATGCCCATCTACCGTATGTATATTATACCCGTATACCGTATGCATACTATGCCCGTATACCGTATGTATACTATACCCGTATAACGTATGTATTTTATACCCAAATACCGTATGTATACTATATCCGTATACCGTATGCATACTATACCCATATACCGTATGTATACTATATCCGTATACCGTATGCATACTATGCCCATATACCGTATGTATACTCTACCCATATACAGTATGTATACCATACCCGTATACCGTATGCATACTATACCCATATACCGTATGAATACTATACCCATATACCGTATGCATAATATGCCCATATACCGTATGTATACTATACCCATCTACCGTATGTATATTATACCCGTGTACCGTATGCATACTATACCCATATACCGTATGCATAATATACCCGTATACCGTATGCATACTATGCCCGTATACCGTATGCATACTATACCCATATACGGTATGTATACTATACCCGTATACCGTATGCATACTATACCCGTATACCGTATGTATACTATACCCGTATACCGTATGTATACTATATCCGTATACCGTATGTATACTATACCCGTATACCGTATGTATACTATACCCATATACCGTATGTATACAATACCCGTATACCGTATGTATACTATACCCGTATAACGTATGTATTTTATACCCAAATACCGTATGTATACTATATCCGTATACCGTATGCATACTATACACGTATACCGTATGTATATTATACCCGTATACCGTATGTATACTATACCCGTATACCGTATGCATACTATAGCCGTATACCGTATGTATACAATACCCGTATACCGTATGTATTCTATACCCGTATACCGTATGTATATTATACTCGTATACCGTATGTATACTAAACCCGTATACCGTATGCATACCATAGCCGTATACCGTATGTATACAATACCCGTATACCGTTTGTATTCTATACCCGTATACCCTATGTATACTATACCCGTATACCGTATGTATACTATACCCATATACCGTATGTATACTATACTCGTATACCGTATGTATACTATATCCTATACCGTATATATACTATACCCGCACACCGTAGGTATACTATACCCGTATTCCGTATGTATACCCTACCCATATACCGTATGCATACTATACCCGTATACCGTATGCATACTATTCCCGTATACCGTATGTATACTATACCCGTATACCATATTTATACTATACCCGTATACCGTATGTATATTATACCCGTGTACCGTATGTATAATATACCCGTATACCGTATGCATACTATACCCATATACCGTATGCATTATATACCCATATACCGTATGTATTCAATACCCGTATACCGTATGCATACTATACCCATATACCGTATGTATATTATACCCGTGTACCGTATGCATACTATACCTGTATACCGTATGTATACTATACCCCTATACCGTATGTATACTATATCCGTATACCGTATGAATACTATACCCATATACCGTATGCATACTATATTCATATACCGTATGCATACTATACCCGTATACCGTATGCATAATATACCCGTATACCGTATGTATACTATACCCGTATACCGTATGTATACTATACCCATATACCGTATGCATACTATACCCATATACCGTATGTATACTATACCCGTATACCGTATGTATACTATACCCGTATACCGTATGTATACTATACCCGTATACCGTATGTATATTATACCCGTATACCGTATGCATACTATACCCGTATACCGTATGTATACTATATCCGTATACCGTATGTATACTATACCCGTATACCGTATGTATACTATACCCGTATACCGTATGTATATTATACCCGTATACCGTATGCATACTATACCCGTATACCGTATGTATACTATATCCGTATACCGTATGTATACTATACACGTATACCGTATGTATATTATTCCCGTATACCGTATGTATATTATACCCGTATACCGTATGTATACTATACCCATATACCGTATGTATACTATATTCGTATATGTATACTATGCCCATATACCGTATGTATACTATACCCATATACCGTATGTAGACTATGCCCATATACCGTATGTATACTATACCCGTATACAGTATGTATACTATGCCCGTATACCCTATGTATAGTATTCCCCTATACCGTATGCATACTATATCCGTATACCGTATGTATACTATACCCCTATACCGTATGTATACTATACCCATATACCGTATGCATACTATACCCGTATACCGTATGTATACTATACCCGTATACCGTATAAATACTATACCCGTATACCGTATGTATACTCTACCCATATACAGTATGTATACCATACCCGTATACCGTATGCATACTATACCCATATACCGTATGATACTATACCCATATACCGTATGATATATGCCCATATACCGTGTATACTATACCCATATACCGTATGTATATTATACCCTGTACCGTATGCTACTATACCCTATACCGTATGCATACTATACCCGTATACCGTATGCATACTATGCCCGTATACCGTATGTATACTATACCCTATACCGTATGTATACTATACCCGTATACCGTATGCATACTATACCCGTATACCGTATGCATAGTATGCCCGTATACCGTATGCATACTATACCCGTATACCGTATGCATACTATACCCGTATACCGTATGCATACTATACCGTATACCGTATGCATACTATGCCCGTATACCGTATGTATACTATACCCGTATACCGTATGTATACTATACCCGTATACCGTATGTATACTAGACCCGTATACCGTATGCATACAATACTAGTATACCGTATGCATACTATACCTGTATACCGTATGTATACTATATCCGTATACCGTATGTATACTATACCCGTATACCGTATGTATACTATACCCGTATACCGTATGTATACTATACCCGTATACCGTATGTATACTATACCCGTATACCGTATGTATATTATACCCGTATACCGTATGTATACTATACCCGTATACCGTATGTATACTATACCCGTATACCGTATGTATATTATACCCGTATACCGTATGTATACTATACCCGTATACCGTATGTATATTATACCCGTATACCGTTGTTTTGTATGCATACTATACCCGTATACCGTATGTATACTATACCCGTATACCGTATGTATACTATACCCGTATACCGTATGTATACTATACCCGCATACCGTATGTATACTATACCCGTATACCGTATGCATACTATACCCGTATACCGTATGTATATTATACCCGTATACCGTATGTATACTATGCCCGTATACCGTATGTATACTATACCCGTATACCGTATGTATACTATACCCGTATACCGTATGCATACTATACCCGTATACCGTATGTATACTATACTCGTATACCGTATGTATACTATACCTGTATACCGTATGTATACTATACCCGTATACCGTATGTATACTATACCCGTATACCGTATGTATACTATACCCGTATACCGTATGCATATATGCCGTATACCGTTGATACTATACCCGTATACGTATGTATACTATACCCGTATACCGTATGCATACTATACCCGTATACCGTATGTATACTATTCCTATACCGTATGTATACTATACCCGTATACCGTATGTATACTATACCCGTATACCGTATGTATACTATACCCGTATACCGTATGCATACTATACCCATATACTATGATACTTCCCTATACCGTATGTTATTATACCGTGTACCGTATGATACTATACCTGTATACCGTATGTATACTATACCCTATACCGTATGTATACTATATTCGTATATGTATACTATGCCCTATACCGTATGATACTATACCCTATATCGTATGTAGACTATGCCCTATACGTTATGTATACTATACCCGTATACCGTATGTATACTATGCCCGTATACCGTATGTATAGTATTCCCGTATACCGTATGTATACTATACCCGTATACCGTATGTATACTATGCCCGTATACCGTATGTATAGTATTCCCGTATACCGTATCTATGCTATACCCGTATACCGTATGTATACTATACCCGTATACCGTATGTATACTATGCCCGTATACCGTATGTATAGTATTCCCCTATACCGTATGTATACTATACCCGTATACCGTATGTATACTATATCCGTATACCGTATGCATACTATTCCCGTATACCGTATGTATACTATACCCGTATACCGTATGCATACTATACCCGTATACCGTATGTATACAATACCCGTATACCGTATGTATACTATACCCATATACCGTATGTATACTATATCCGTATACCGTATGCATACTATACCCTTATACCGTATGTATACTATACCCGTATACCGTATGTATACTATACCCGTATACCGTATGTATACTATACCCTTATACCGTATGCATACTATACCCGTATACCGTATGTATACTATACCCGTATACCGTATGTATACTATACCCTTATACCGTATGCATACTATACCCGTATACCGTATGTATACTATATCCGTATACCGTATGCATACTATACCCGTATACCGTATGTATACCATACCCGTATACCGTATGTATACTATACCCTTATACCGTATGCATACTATACCCGTATACCGTATGTATACTATACCCGTATACCGTATGTATACTATACCCATATACCGTATGTATACTATACCCATATACCGTATGTATAATATACCCGTATACCGTATGTATACTATACCCGTATACCGTATGTATACTATACCCGTATACCGTATGTATACTATACCCGTATACCGTATGCATACTATACCCGTATACCGTATGCATACTATACCCGTATACCGTATGTATACTATACCCGTATACCGTATGCATACTATACCCGTATACCGTATGTATATTATACCCGTATACCGTATGTATACTATACCCGTATACCGTATGTATACTATATCCGTATACCGTATGTATACTATACCCGTATACCGTATGCATACTATGCCCATATACCGTATGCATACTATACCCGTATACCGTATGTATATTATACCCGTATACCGTATGTATACTATGCCCATATACCGTATGTATACTATATCCGTATACCGTATGTATACTATACCCGTATACCGTATGTATATTATACCCGTATACCGTATGCATACTATGCCCATATACCGTATGTATACTATACCCGTATACCGTATGTATACTATACCCGTATACCGTATGCATACTATACCCGTATACCGTATGTATACTACACCCATATACCGTATGTATAATATACCCGTATACCTTGTTTGTTGTATGTATACTATAACCCTATACCGTATGTATACTATACGAGTATACCGTATGTATACTATACCCCTATACCGTATGTATACTATACCCGTATACCGTATGCATACTTTATCCGTATACCGTATGTATACTATACCCCTATACAGTCTGTATACTATAACCGTATACCGTATGTATACTATATCCTTATACCGTATGCATACTATACCCGTATACCGTATGTATATTTTACCCGTATACCGTATGCATACTATGCCCGTATACCGTATGTATACTATACCCGTATGCCGTATGTATACTATACCCGTATACCGTATGCATACTATACCCGTATACCGTATGCATACTATACCCGTATACCGTATGCATACTATACCCGTATACCGTATGCATACAATACCCATATACCGTATGCATACTATACCCGTATACCGTATGTTTACTCTTCCCGTATACCGTATGTATACTATATCCGTATACCGTATGCATACTATTCCCGTATACCGTATGTATACTATATCCGTATTCCGTATGCATACTATACCCGTATACCGTATGTATATTATACACTTATACAGTATGCATGCTATACCCGCATACCGTATGCATACTATATCCGTATACCGTATGTATACTATACCCGTATACGGTATGCATACTATACCCGTATACCGTATGTTTACTATATCCGTATTCCGTATGTATATATACCCGTATACCGTATGTATACTATGCCTATATACCGTATGTATACTATACCGTATACCGTATGTATACTATACCCGTATACCGTATGCATACTATACCCGTATACCGTATGTTTACTATACCCGTATACCGTATGTATATATACCCGTATACCGTATGTATACTATGGCTGTATACCGTATGTATACTATACCCGTATACCGTATGCATACTATACCCGTATACCGTATGCATACTATACCCGTATACCGTATGTATACTATACCCGTATACCGTATGCATACTATGCCCGTATACCGTATGTATACTATACCCGTATACCGTATGTATACTATACCCGTATACCGTATGCATACTATACCCGTATACCGTATGTATACTATACTATGTTGTTTGTTGTTGTTTTTGTATACCGTATGCATACTATACCTGTATACCGTATGTATACTATATCCGTATACCGTATGTATACTATACCCGTATACCGTATGTATACAATACTCGTATACCGTATGTTTTTGTTGTTTTGTTTTGTTTGTTGTTGTTTTTGTTGTTTTGTTGTTGTTTTTTGTTGTTTTGTTGTTGTTTGTTGTTGTTTTTTGTTGTTTTGTTGTTGTTTTTTTTGTTGCATACTATACCCGTATATCGTATGTATATTATACCCGTATACCGTATGCATACTATGCACGAATACCGTATGTATACTATAACCGTATGCCGTATGCATACTATGTCCGTATACCGTATGTATACTATACCCGTATACGTTATGCATACTATACCCGTATACCGTATGCATAGTATGCCCGTATACCGTGTGCATACTATACACATATTACGTATGCATACTATACCCGTATACCGTATGTATACTATACCCGTATACCGTATGTATACTATATCCGTATACCGTATGTATACTATTCCTGCATACCGTATGTATACTATACCCGTATACCGTATGCATACTATACCCGTATACCGTATGTATACTATTCCTGCATACCGTATGTATACTATACCCGTATACCGTATGTATACTATACCCGTATACCGTATGTATACTATACCCGTATACCGTATGCATACTAGACCCGTATACCGTATGCATACAATACTAGTATACCGTATGCATACTATACCTGTATACCGTATGTATACTATATCCGTATACCGTATGTATACTATACCCGTATACGTTATGCATACTATACCCGTATACCGTATGCATAGTATGCCCGTATACCGTGTGCATACTATACCCGTA
>JABXNX010003801.1:0-21996 GCA_014843695.1 Archivesica marissinica | reverse complement strand
TCCAGAGTCTCCTCTGGATCTTCTACGTGCATGGTGTACAGCTATGTACATATCCATTCCAGAGTCTCCTCTGGATCTTCTACGTGCATGGTGTACAGATCCATTCCAGAGTCTCCTCTGGATCTTCTACGTGCATGGTGTACAGATCCATTCCAGAGTCTCCTCTGGATCTTCTACGTGCACGGTGTACAGCTATGTACAGATCCATTCCAGAGTCTCCTCTGGATCTTCTACGTGCACGGTATACAGATCCATTCCAGAGTCTCCTCTGGATCTTCTACGTGCACGGTGTACAGCTATGTTCAGATCCATTCCAGAGTCTCCTCTGGATCTTTTACGTGCACGGTGTACAGATATGTACAGATCCATTCCAGAGTCTCCTCTGGATCTTTTACGTGCAGTGTACAGCTATGTACAGATCCATTCCAGTCTCCTCTGGATCTTCTACGTGCACTGTGTACAGATATGTACAGATCCATTCCAGAGTCTCCTCTGGATCTTCTACGTGCACGGTGTACAGCTATGTACAGATCCATTCCAGAGTCTCCTCTGGATCTTCTACGTGCATGGTGTAATGATCCATTCCAGAGTCTCCTCTGGATCTTCTACGTGCATGGTGTACAGATATGTACAGATCCATTCCAGAGTCTCCTCTGGATCTTCTACGTGCATGGTGTACAGATATGTACAGATCCATTCCAGAGTCTCCTCTGGATCTTCTACGTGCATGGTGTACAGCTATGTACAGATCCATTCCAGAGTCTCCTCTGGATCTTCTACGTGCACGGTGTACAGCTATGTACAGATCCATTCCAGAGTCTCCTCTGGATCTTCTACGTGCATGGTGTACAGATATGTACAGTCCATTCCAGAGTCTCCTCTGGATCTTCTACGTGCACAGTGTACAGCTATGTACAGATCCATTTCAGAGTCTCCTCTGGATCTTCTACGTGCAGTGTACAGCTATGTACAGATCCATTCCAGTCTCCTCTGGATCTTTTACGTGCACGGTGTACAGATCCATTCCAGAGCCTCCTCTGGATCTTCTACGTGCATGGTGTACAGATATGTACAGATCCATTCCAGAGCCTCCTCTGGATCTTCTACGTGCATGGTGTACAGATATGTACAGATCCATTCCAGAGTCTCCTCTGGATCTTCTACGTGCATGGTGTACAGATATGTACAGATCCATTCCAGAGTCTCCTCTGGATCTTTTACGTGCACAGTGTACAGATCCATTCCAGAGTCTCCTCTGGATCTTCTACGTGCATGGTGTACAGATCCATTCCAGAGTCTCCTCTGGATCTTCTACGTGCATGGTGTAAAGATATGTACAGATCCATTCCAGAGTCTCCTCTGGATCTTCTACGTGCATGGTGTACAGATCCATTCCAGAGTCTCCTCTGGATCTTCTACGTGCATGGTGTACAGATATGTACAGATCCATTCCAGAGTCTCCTCTGGATCTTCTACGTGCATGGTGTACAGATCCATTCCAGAGTCTCCTCTGGATCTTTTACGTGCACAGTGTACAGATCCATTCCAGAGTCTCCTCTGGATCTTCTACGTGCATGGTGTACAGATCCATTCCAGAGCCACCTCTGGATCTTCTACGTGCACGGTGTACAGATCCATTCGAGAGTCTCCTCTGGATCTTCTACGTGCATGGTGTACAGATCCATTCCAGAGTCTCCTCTTGATTTTTTACGTGCACGGTGTACAGCTTTGTACAGATCCATTCGAGAGTCTCCTCTGGATCTTCTACGTGCATGGTGTACAGATCCATTCCAGAGCTACCTCTGGATCTTCTACGTGCATGGTGTACATATCCATTCCAGAGTCTCCTCTGGATTTTTTACGAGTCTCCTCTGGATTTTTTACGTGCACGGTGTACAGATCCATTCCAGTCTCCTCTGGATCTTCTACGTGCATGGTGTACAGATCCATTCCAGAGTCTCCTCTGGATCTTCTATGTGCACGGTGTACAGCTATGTACAGATCCATTCCAGAGTCTCCTCTGGATCTTCTACGTGCACAGTGTACAGCTATGTACAGATCCATTTTAGAGTCTCCTCTGGATCTTCTACGTGCAGTGTACAGCTATGTACAGATCCATTCCAGTCTCCTCTGGATCTTTTACGTGCACGGTGTACAGATCCATTCCAGAGCCTCCTCTGGATCTTCTACGTGCATGGTGTACAGATATGTACAGATCCATTCCAGAGCCTCCTCTGGATCTTCTACGTGCATGGTGTACAGATATGTACAGATCCATTCCAGAGTCTCCTCTGGATCTTTTACGTGCACAGTGTACAGATATGTACAGATCCATTCCAGAGTCTCCTCTGGATCTTCTACGTGCATGGTGTACAGCTATGTACAGATCCATTCCAGAGTCTCCTCTGGATCTTCTACGTGCATGGTGTACAGATCCTTTCCAGAGTCACCTCTGGATCTTCTACGTGCATGGTGTACAGATCCATTCCAGAGTCTCCTCTGGATCTTCTATGTGCACGGTGGACAGCTATGTACAGATCCATTCCAGAGTCTCCTCTGGATCTTCTACGTGCACAGTGTACAGCTATGTACAGATCCATTCCAGTCTCCTCTGGATCTTTTACGTGCACGGTGTACAGATCCATTCCAGAGCCTCCTCTGGATCTTCTACGTGCATGGTGTACATATATGTACAGATCCATTCCAGATTCTCCTCTGGATCTTCTACGTGCATGGTGTACAGATCCATTCCAGAGTCTCCTCTGGATCTTTTACGTGCACAGTGTACAGATCAATTCCAGAGTCTCCTCTGGATCTTCTACGTGCATGGTGTACAGATCCATTCCAGAGCCACCTCTGGATCTTCTACGTGCACGGTGTACAGATCCATTCGAGAGTCTCCTCTGGATCTTCTACGTGCATGGTGTACAGATCCATTCCAGAGTCTCCTCTGGATCTTCTACGTGCATGGTGTACAGATCCACTCCAGAGCTACCGATGGATCTTCTACGTGCATGGTGTACAGATCCATTCCAGAGTCTCCTCTGGATTTTTTACGAGTCTCCTCTGGATTTTTTACGTGCACGGTGTACAGATCCATTCCAGAGTCTCCTCTGGATCTTCTACGTGCATGGTGTACAGATCCATTCCAGAGTCTCCTCTGGATCTTCTATGTGCACGGTGTACAGCTATGTACAGATCCATTCCAGAGTCTCCTCTGGATCTTCTACGTGCACAGTGTACAGCTATGTACAGATCCATTCCAGAGTCTCCTCTGGATCTTCTACGTGCAGTGTACAGCTATGTACAGATCCATTCCAGTCTCCTCTGGATCTTTTACGTGCACGGTGTACAGATATGTACAGATCCATTCCAGAGCCTCCTCTGGATCTTCTACGTGCATGGTGTACAGATATGTACAGATCCATTCCAGAGTCTCCTCTGGATCTTCTACGTGCATGGTGTACAGATATGTACAGATCCATTCCAGAGTCTCCTCTGGATCTTTTACGTGCACAGTGTACAGATATGTACAGATCCATTCCAGAGTCTCCTCTGGATCTTCTACGTGCATGGTGTACAGATATGTACAGATCCATTCCAGAGTCTCCTCTGGATCTTCTACGTGCATGGTGTACAGATATGTACAGATCCATTCCAGAGTCTCCTCTGGATCTTTTACGTGCACAGTGTACAGATATGTACAGATCCATTCCAGAGTCTCCTCTGGATCTTCTACGTGCATGGTGTACAGATATGTACAGATCCATTCCAGAGTCTCCTCTGGATCTTCTACGTGCATGGTGTAAAGATATGTACAGATCCATTCCAGAGTCTCCTCTGGATCTTCTACGTGCACAGTGTACAGCTATGTACAGATCCATTTCAGAGTCTCCTCTGGATCTTCTACGTGCAGTGTACAGCTATGTACAGATCCATTCCAGTCTCCTCTGGATCTTTTACGTGCACGGTGTACAGATCCATTCCAGAGTCTCCTCTGGATCTTCTACGTGCAGTGTACAGCTATGTACAGATCCATTCCAGTCTCCTCTGGATCTTCTACGTGCATGGTGTACAGATCCATTCCAGAGCCACCTCTGGATCTTCTACGTGCACTGTGTACAGATCCATTCGAGAGTCTCCTCTGGATCTTCTACGTGCATGGTGTACAGATCCATTCCAGAGTCTCCTCTTGATTTTTTACGTGCACGGTGTACAGCTTTGTACAGATCCATTCGAGAGTCTCCTCTGGATCTTCTACCTGCATGGTGTACAGATCCACTCCAGAGCTACCGATGGATCTTCTACGTGCATGGTGTACATATCCATTCCAGAGTCTCCTCTGGATCTTCTATGTGCACGGTGTACAGCTATGTACAGATCCATTCCAGAGTCTCCTCTGGATCTTCTACGTGCACAGTGTACAGCTATGTACAGATCCATTTTAGAGTCTCCTCTGGATCTTCTACGTGCAGTGTACAGCTATGTACAGATCCATTCCAGTCTCCTCTGGATCTTTTAAGTGCACGGTGTACAGATCCATTCCAGAGCCTCCTCTGGATCTTCTACGTGCATGGTGTACAGATATGTACATATCCATTCCAGAGCCTCCTCTGGATCTTCTACGTGCATGGTGTACAGATATGTACAGATCCATTCCAGAGTCTCCTCTGGATCTTCTACGTGCATGGTGTACAGATATGTACAGATCCATTCCAGAGTCTCCTCTGGATCTTTTACGTGCAGAGTGTACAGATCCATTCCAGAGTCTCCTCTGGATCTTTTACGTGCACAGTGTACAGATCCATTCCAGAGTCTCCTCTGGATCTTCTACGTGCATGGTGTACAGATATGTACAGATCCATTCCAGAGTCTCCTCTGGATCTTCTACGTGCATGGTGTAAAGATATGTACAGATCCATTCCAGAGTCTCCTCTGGATCTTCTACGTGCAGTGTACAGCTATGTACAGATCCATTCCAGAGTCTCCTCTGAATCTTCTACGTGCATGGTGTACAGATCCATTCCAGAGCCACCTCTGGATCTTCTACGTGCATGGTGTACAGATCCATTCCAGAGTCTCCTCTGGATCTTCTATGTGCACGGTGTACAGCTATGTACAGATCCATTCCAGAGTCTCCTCTGGATCTTCTACGTGCACAGTGTACAGCTATGTACAGATCCATTCCAGAGTCTCCTCTGGATCTTCTACGTGCAGTGTACAGCTATGTACAGATCCATTCCAGTCTCCTCTGGATCTTTTACGTGCACGGTGTACAGATATGTACAGATCCATTCCAGAGTCTCCTCTGGATCTTCTACGTGCATGGTGTACAGATATGTACAGATCCATTCCAGTCTCCTCTGGATCTTCTACGTGCATGGTGTACAGATATGTACAGATCCATTCCAGAGTCTCCTCTGGATCTTTTACGTGCACAGTGTACAGATATGTACAGATCCATTCCAGAGTCTCCTCTGGATCTTCTACGTGCATGGTGTACAGATATGTACAGATCCATTCCAGAGTCTCCTCTGGATCTTCTACGTGCATGGTGTAAAGATATGTACAGATCCATTCCAGAGTCTCCTCTGGATCTTCTACGTGCACGGTGTACAGCTATGTACAGATCCATTCCAGAGTCTCCTCTGGATCTTCTACGTGCAGTGTACAGCTATGTACAGATCCATTCCAGTCTCCTCTGGATCTTTTACGTGCATGGTGTACAGATCCATTCCAGAGTCTCCTCTGGATCTTCTACGTGCATGGTGTACAGATCCATTCCAGAGTCTCCTCTGGATCTTCTACGTGCACGGTGTACAGCTATGTACAGATCCATTCCAGAGTCTCCTCTGGATCTTCTACGTGCACGGTGTACAGCTATGTACAGATCCATTCCAGTCTCCTCTGGATCTTTTACGTGCACGGTGTACAGATATGTACAGATCCATTCCAGAGCCTCCTCTGGATCTTCTACGTGCACGGTGTACAGATATGTACAGATCCATTCCAGAGTCTCCTCTGGATCTTCTACGTGCATGGTGTACAGATATGTACAGATCCATTCCAGAGTCTCCTCTGGATCTTCTACGTGCATGGTGTACAGATATGTACAGATCCATTCCAGAGTCTCCTCTGGATCTTTTACGTGCACAGTGTACAGATATGTACAGATCCATTCCAGAGTCTCCTCTGGATCTTCTACGTGCATGGTGTACAGATATGTACAGATCCATTCCAGAGTCTCCTCTGGATCTTCTACGTGCATGGTGTAAAGATATGTACAGATCCATTCCAGAGTCTCCTCTGGATCTTCTACGTGCAGTGTACAGATATGTACAGATCCATTCCAGAGTCTCCTCTGGATCTTCTACGTGCATGGTGTAAAGATATGTACAGATCCATTCCAGAGTCTCCTCTGGATCTTCTACGTGCATGGTGTACAGATATGTACAGATTCATTCCAGAGTCTCCTCTGGATCTTCTACGTGCATGGTGTACAGATCCATTCCACCTCTGGATCTTCTACGTGCACGGTGTACAGATCCATTCGAGAGTCTCCTCTGGATCTTCTACGTGCATGGTGTACAGATCCATTCCAGAGTCTCCTCTTGATTTTTTACGTGCACGGTGTACAGCTTTGTACAGATCCATTCGAGAGTCTCCTCTGGATCTTCTACGTGCATGGTGTACAGATCCACTCCAGAGCTCCGATGGATCTTCTACGTGCATGGTGTACATATCCATTCCAGAGTCTCCTCTGGATTTTTTACGAGTCTCCTCTGGATTTTTTACGTGCACGGTGTACAGATCCATTCCAGTCTCCTCTGGATCTTCTATGTGCACGGTGTACAGCTATGTACAGATCCATTCCAGAGTCTCCTCTGGATCTTCTACGTGCACAGTGTACAGCTATGTACAGATCCATTCCAGAGTCTCCTCTGGATCTTCTACGTGCAGTGTACAGCTATGTACAGATCCATTCCAGTCTCCTCTGGATCTTTTACGTGCACGGTGTACAGATCCATTCCAGAGCCTCCTCTGGATCTTCTACGTGCATGGTGTACAGATATGTACAGATCCATTCCAGAGCCTCCTCTGGATCTTCTACGTGCATGGTGTACAGATATGTACAGATCCATTCCAGAGTCTCCTCTGGATCTTCTACGTGCATGGTGTACAGATATGTACAGATCCATTCCAGAGTCTCCTCTGGATCTTTTACGTGCACAGTGTACAGATCCATTCCAGAGTCTCCTCTGGATCTTTTACGTGCACAGTGTACAGATCCATTCCAGAGTCTCCTCTGGATCTTCTACGTGCATGGTGTACAGATATGTACAGATCCATTCCAGAGTCTCCTCTGGATCTTCTACGTGCATGGTGTACAGATATGTACAGATCCATTCCAGAGTCTCCTCTGGATCTTCTACGTGCAGTGTACAGCTATGTACAGATCCATTCCAGAGTCTCCTCTGAATCTTCTACGTGCATGGTGTACAGATCCTTTCCAGAGCCACCTCTGGATCTTCTACGTGCATGGTGTACAGATCCATTCCAGAGTCTCCTCTGGATCTTCTATGTGCACGGTGGACAGCTACGTACAGATCCATTCCAGAGTCTCCTCTGGATCTTCTACGTGCACAGTGTACAGCTATGTACAGATCCATTCCAGAGTCTCCTCTGGATCTTCTACGTGCAGTGTACAGCTATGTACAGATCCATTCCAGTCTCCTCTGGATCTTTTACGTGCACGGTGTACAGATCCATTCCAGAGCCTCCTCTGGATCTTCTACGTGCATGGTGTACATATATGTACAGATCCATTCCAGATTCTCCTCTGGATCTTCTACGTGCATGGTGTACAGATCCATTCCAGAGTCTCCTCTGGATCTTTTACGTGCACAGTGTACAGATATGTACAGATCCATTCCAGAGTCTCCTCTGGATCTTCTACGTGCATGGTGTACAGATCCATTCCAGAGCCACCTCTGGATCTTCTACGTGCACGGTGTACAGATCCATTCGAGAGTCTCCTCTGGATCTTCTACGTGCATGGTGTACAGATCCACTCCAGAGCTACCGATGGATCTTCTACGTGCATGGTGTACATATCCATTCCAGAGTCTCCTCTGGATTTTTTACGAGTCTCCTCTGGATTTTTTACGTGCACGGTGTACAGATCCATTCCAGTCTCCTCTGGATCTTCTACGTGCATGGTGTACAGATCCATTCCAGAGTCTCCTCTGGATCTTCTATGTGCACGGTGTACAGCTATGTACAGATCCATTCCAGAGTCTCCTCTGGATCTTCTACGTGCACAGTGTACAGCTATGTACAGATCCATTTCAGAGTCTCCTCTGGATCTTCTACGTGCAGTGTACAGCTATGTACAGATCCATTCCAGTCTCCTCTGGATCTTTTAAGTGCACGGTGTACAGATCCATTCCAGAGCCTCCTCTGGATCTTCTACGTGCATGGTGTACAGATATGTACATATCCATTCCAGAGCCTCCTCTGGATCTTCTACGTGCATGGTGTACAGATATGTACAGATCCATTCCAGAGTCTCCTCTGGATCTTCTACGTGCATGGTGTACAGATATGTACAGATCCATTCCAGAGTCTCCTCTGGATCTTCTACGTGCAGTGTACAGTATGTACAGATCCATTCCAGAGTCTCCTCTGGATCTTTTACGTGCACAGTGTACAGATCCATTCCAGAGTCTCCTCTGGATCTTCTACGTGCATGGTGTACAGATATGTACAGATCCATTCCAGAGTCTCCTCTGGATCTTCTACGTGCATGGTGTACAGATATGTACAGATCCATTCCAGAGTCTCCTCTGGATCTTCTACGTGCAGTGTACAGCTATGTACAGATCCATTCCAGAGTCTCCTCTGGATCTTCTACGTGCATGGTGTACAGATCCATTCCAGAGCCACCTCTGGATCTTCTACGTGCATGGTGTACAGATCCATTCCAGAGTCTCCTCTGGATCTTCTATGTGCACGGTGGACAGCTATGTACAGATCCATTCCAGAGTCTCCTCTGGATCTTCTACGTGCACAGTGTACAGCTATGTACAGATCCATTCCAGAGTCTCCTCTGGATCTTCTACGTGCAGTGTACAGCTATGTACAGATCCATTCCAGTCTCCTCTGGATCTTTTACGTGCACGGTGTACAGATCCATTCCAGAGCCTCCTCTGGATCTTCTACGTGCATGGTGTACATATATGTACAGATCCATTCCAGTCTCCTCTGGATCTTCTACGTGCACGTGTACAGATATGTACAGATCCATTCCAGAGTCTCCTCTGGATCTTCTACGTGCATGGTGTACAGATCCATTCCAGAGTCTCCTCTGGATCTTCTACGTGCACGGTGTACAGATCCATTCCAGTCTCCTCTGGATCTTCTACGTGCATGGTGTACAGATCCATTCCAGAGTCTCCTCTGGATCTTCTATGTGCACGGTGTACAGCTATGTACAGATCCATTCCAGAGTCTCCTCTGGATCTTCTACGTGCACAGTGTACAGCTATGTACAGATCCATTCCAGAGTCTCCTCTGGATCTTCTACGTGCAGTGTACAGCTATGTACAGATCCATTCCAGTCTCCTCTGGATCTTTAAGTGCACGGTGTACAGATCCATTCCAGAGCCTCCTCTGGATCTTCTACGTGCATGGTGTACAGATATGTACAGATCCATTCCAGAGTCTCCTCTGGATCTTCTACGTGCATGGTGTACAGATATGTACAGATCCATTCCAGAGTCTCCTCTGGATCTTCTACGTGCATGGTGTACAGATATGTACAGATCCATTCCAGAGTCTCCTCTGGATCTTTTACGTGCACAGTGTACAGATCCATTCCAGAGTCTCCTCTGGATCTTCTACGTGCATGGTGTACAGATATGTACAGATCCATTCCAGAGTCTCCTCTGGATCTTCTACGTGCATGGTGTAAAGATATGTACAGATCCATTCCAGAGTCTCCTCTGGATCTTCTACGTGCAGTGTACAGCTATGTACAGATCCATTCCAGAGTCTCCTCTGAATCTTCTACGTGCATGGTGTACAGATCCTTTCCAGAGCCACCTCTGGATCTTCTACGTGCATGGTGTACAGATCCATTCCAGAGTCTCCTCTGGATCTTCTATGTGCACGGTGGACAGCTATGTACAGATCCATTCCAGAGTCTCCTCTGGATCTTCTACGTGCACAGTGTACAGCTATGTACAGATCCATTCCAGAGTCTCCTCTGGATCTTCTACGTGCAGTGTACAGCTATGTACAGATCCATTCCAGTCTCCTCTGGATCTTTTACGTGCACGGTGTACAGATCCATTCCAGAGCCTCCTCTGGATCTTCTACGTGCATGGTGTACATATATGTACAGATCCATTCCAGATTCTCCTCTGGATCTTCTACGTGCATGGTGTACAATATGTACAGATCCATTCCAGAGTCTCCTCTGGATCTTTTACGTGCACAGTGTACAGATATGTACAGATCCATTCCAGAGTCTCCTCTGGATCTTCTACGTGCATGGTGTACAGATCCATTCCAGAGCCACCTCTGGATCTTCTACGTGCACGGTGTACAGATCCATTCCAGAGTCTCCTCTGGATCTTCTACGTGCATGGTGTACAGATCCACTCCAGAGCTACCGATGGATCTTCTACGTGCATGGTGTACAGATCCATTCCAGAGTCTCCTCTGGATTTTTTACGAGTCTCCTCTGGATTTTTTACGTGCACGGTGTACAGATCCATTCCAGAGTCTCCTCTGGATCTTCTACGTGCATGGTGTACAGATCCATTCCAGAGTCTCCTCTGGATCTTCTATGTGCACGGTGTACAGCTATGTACAGATCCATTCCAGAGTCTCCTCTGGATCTTCTACGTGCACAGTGTACAGCTATGTACAGATCCATTCCAGAGTCTCCTCTGGATCTTCTACGTGCAGTGTACAGCTATGTACAGATCCATTCCAGTCTCCTCTGGATCTTTTACGTGCACGGTGTACAGATATGTACAGATCCATTCCAGAGCCTCCTCTGGATCTTCTACGTGCATGGTGTACAGATATGTACAGATCCATTCCAGAGTCTCCTCTGGATCTTCTACGTGCATGGTGTACAGATATGTACAGATCCATTCCAGAGTCTCCTCTGGATCTTTTACGTGCACGGTGTACAGATATGTACAGATCCATTCCAGAGTCTCCTCTGGATCTTCTACGTGCATGGTGTACAGATATGTACAGATCCATTCCAGAGTCTCCTCTGGATCTTCTACGTGCATGGTGTACAGATATGTACAGATCCATTCCAGAGTCTCCTCTGGATCTTCTACGTGCACGGTGTACAGCTATGTACAGATCCATTCCAGAGTCTCCTCTGGATCTTCTACGTGCAGTGTACAGCTATGTACAGATCCATTCCAGTCTCCTCTGGATCTTTTACGTGCACGGTGTACATATGTACAGATCCATTCCAGAGTCTCCTCTGGATCTTCTACGTGCACGGTGTACAGATATGTACAGATCCATTCCAGAGTCTCCTCTGGATCTTCTACGTGCATGGTGTACAGATATGTACAGATCCATTCCAGAGTCTCCTCTGGATCTTCTACGTGCATGGTGTACAGATATGTACAGATCCATTCCAGAGTCTCCTCTGGATCTTTTACGTGCACAGTGTACAGATATGTACAGATCCATTCCAGAGTCTCCTCTGGATCTTCTACGTGCATGGTGTACAGATATGTACAGATCCATTCCAGAGTCTCCTCTGGATCTTCTACGTGCATGGTGTAAAGATATGTACAGATCCATTCCAGAGTCTCCTCTGGATCTTCTACGTGCAGTGTACAGCTATGTACAGATCCATTCCAGAGTCTCCTCTGGATCTTCTACGTGCATGGTGTACAGATATGTACAGATCCATTCCAGAGTCTCCTCTGGATCTTCTACGTGCACGGTGTACAGATATGTACAGATTCATTCCAGAGTCTCCTCTGGATCTTCTACGTGCATGGTGTACAGATCCATTCCAGAGCCACCTCTGGATCTTCTACGTGCACGGTGTACAGATCCATTCGAGAGTCTCCTCTGGATCTTCTACGTGCATGGTGTACAGATCCATTCCAGAGTCTCCTCTTGATTTTTTACGTGCACGGTGTACAGCTTTGTACAGATCCATTCGAGAGTCTCCTCTGGATCTTCTACGTGCATGGTGTACAGATCCACTCCAGAGCTACCGATGGATCTTCTACGTGCATGGTGTACATATCCATTCCAGTCTCCTCTGGATTTTTTACGAGTCTCCTCTGGATTTTTTACGTGCACGGTGTACAGATCCATTCCAGTCTCCTCTGGATCTTCTACGTGCATGGTGTACAGATCCATTCCAGAGTCTCCTCTGGATCTTCTATGTGCACGGTGTACAGCTATGTACAGATCCATTCCAGAGTCTCCTCTGGATCTTCTACGTGCACAGTGTACAGCTATGTACAGATCCATTTTAGAGTCTCCTCTGGATCTTCTACGTGCAGTGTACAGCTATGTACAGATCCATTCCAGTCTCCTCTGGATCTTTTACGTGCACGGTGTACAGATCCATTCCAGAGCCTCCTCTGGATCTTCTACGTGCATGGTGTACAGATATGTACAGATCCATTCCAGAGCCTCCTCTGGATCTTCTACGTGCATGGTGTACAGATATGTACAGATCCATTCCAGAGTCTCCTCTGGATCTTCTACGTGCATGGTGTACAGATATGTACAGATCCATTCCAGAGTCTCCTCTGGATCTTTTACGTGCACAGTGTACAGATATGTACAGATCCATTCCAGAGTCTCCTCTGGATCTTCTACGTGCATGGTGTACAGATATGTACAGATCCATTCCAGAGTCTCCTCTGGATCTTCTACGTGCATGGTGTAAAGATATGTACAGATCCATTCCAGAGTCTCCTCTGGATCTTCTACGTGCACAGTGTACAGCTATGTACAGATCCATTCCAGAGTCTCCTCTGGATCTTCTACGTGCAGTGTACAGCTATGTACAGATCCATTCCAGTCTCCTCTGGATCTTTTACGTGCACGGTGTACAGATCCATTCCAGAGCCTCCTCTGGATCTTCTACGTGCATGGTGTACAGATATGTACAGATCCATTCCAGAGTCTCCTCTGGATCTTCTACGTGCATGGTGTACAGATATGTACAGATCCATTCCAGAGTCTCCTCTGGATCTTCTACGTGCATGGTGTACAGATATGTACAGATCCATTCCAGAGTCTCCTCTGGATCTTTTACGTGCACAGTGTACAGATCCATTCCAGAGTCTCCTCTGGATCTTCTACGTGCATGGTGTACAGATCCATTCCAGAGTCTCCTCTGGATCTTCTACGTGCATGGTGTAAAGATATGTACAGATCCATTCCAGAGTCTCCTCTGGATCTTCTACGTGCATGGTGTACAGATCCATTCCAGAGTCTCCTCTGGATCTTCTACGTGCATGGTGTACAGATATGTACAGATCCATTCCAGAGTCTCCTCTGGATCTTCTACGTGCATGGTGTACAGATCCATTCCAGAGTCTCCTCTGGATCTTTTACGTGCACAGTGTACAGATCCATTCCAGAGTCTCCTCTGGATCTTCTACGTGCATGGTGTACAGATCCATTCCAGAGCCACCTCTGGATCTTCTACGTGCACGGTGTACAGATCCATTCGAGAGTCTCCTCTGGATCTTCTACGTGCATGGTGTACAGATCCATTCCAGAGTCTCCTCTTGATTTTTTACGTGCACGGTGTACAGCTTTGTACAGATCCATTCGAGAGTCTCCTCTGGATCTTCTACGTGCATGGTGTACAGATCCACTCCAGAGCTACCGATGGATCTTCTACGTGCATGGTGTACATATCCATTCCAGAGTCTCCTCTGGATTTTTACGAGTCTCCTCTGGATTTTTTACGTGCACGGTGTACAGATCCATTCCAGAGTCTCCTCTGGATCTTCTACGTGCATGGTGTACAGATCCATTCCAGAGTCTCCTCTGGATCTTCTATGTGCACGGTGTACAGCTATGTACAGATCCATTCCAGAGTCTCCTCTGGATCTTCTACGTGCACAGTGTACAGCTATGTACAGATCCATTCCAGAGTCTCCTCTGGATCTTCTACGTGCAGTGTACAGCTATGTACAGATCCATTCCAGTCTCCTCTGGATCTTTTACGTGCACGGTGTACAGATCCATTCCAGAGCCTCCTCTGGATCTTCTACGTGCATGGTGTACAGATATGTACAGATCCATTCCAGAGCCTCCTCTGGATCTTCTACGTGCATGGTGTACAGATATGTACAGATCCATTCCAGAGTCTCCTCTGGATCTTCTACGTGCATGGTGTACAGATATGTACAGATCCATTCCAGAGTCTCCTCTGGATCTTTTACGTGCACAGTGTACAGATCCATTCCAGAGTCTCCTCTGGATCTTCTACGTGCATGGTGTACAGATCCATTCCAGAGTCTCCTCTGGATCTTCTACGTGCATGGTGTACAGATATGTACAGATCCATTCCAGAGTCTCCTCTGGATCTTCTACGTGCAGTGTACAGCTATGTACAGATCCATTCCAGTCTCCTCTGGATCTTTTACGTGCACGGTGTACAGATCCATTCCAGAGTCTCCTCTGGATCTTCTACGTGCATGGTGTACAGATATGTACAGATCCATTCCAGAGTCTCCTCTGGATCTTCTACGTGCAGTGTACAGATATGTACAGATCCATTCCAGAGTCTCCTCTGGATCTTCTACGTGCATGGTGTACAGATCCATTCCAGAGTCTCCTCTGGATCTTCTACGTGCATGGTGTACAGATCCATTCCAGAGTCTCCTCTGGATCTTCTACGTGCACGGTGTACAGATATGTACAGATCCATCTCTGGATCTTCTACGTGCACAGTGTACAGCTATGTACAGATCCATTCCAGAGTCTCCTCTGGATCTTCTACGTGCAGTGTACAGCTATGTACAGATCCATTCCAGTCTCCTCTGGATCTTTTACGTGCACGGTGTACAGATCCATTCCAGAGCCTCCTCTGGATCTTCTACGTGCATGGTGTACAGATATGTACAGATCCATTCCAGAGCCTCCTCTGGATCTTCTACGTGCATGGTGTACAGATATGTACAGATCCATTCCAGAGTCTCCTCTGGATCTTCTACGTGCATGGTGTACAGATATGTACAGATCCATTCCAGAGTCTCCTCTGGATCTTTTACGTGCACAGTGTACAGATATGTACAGATCCATTCCAGAGTCTCCTCTGGATCTTCTACGTGCATGGTGTACAGATCCATTCCAGAGTCTCCTCTGGATCTTCTACGTGCATGGTGTAAAGATATGTACAGATCCATTCCAGAGTCTCCTCTGGATCTTCTACGTGCAGTGTACAGCTATGTACAGATCCATTCCAGAGTCTCCTCTGGATCTTCTACGTGCATGGTGTAAAGATATGTACAGATCCATTCCAGTCTCCTCTGGATCTTCTACGTGCATGGTGTACAGATATGTACAGATCCATTCCAGAGTCTCCTCTGGATCTTTTACGTGCACAGTGTACAGATATGTACAGATTCATTCCAGAGTCTCCTCTGGATCTTCTACGTGCATGGTGTACAGATCCATTCCAGAGCCACCTCTGGATCTTCTACGTGCACGGTGTACAGATCCATTCGAGAGTCTCCTCTGGATCTTCTACGTGCATGGTGTACAGATCCATTCCAGAGTCTCCTCTTGATTTTTTACGTGCACGGTGTACAGCTTTGTACAGATCCATTCGAGAGTCTCCTCTGGATCTTCTACGTGCATGGTGTACAGATCCACTCCAGAGCTACCGATGGATCTTCTACGTGCATGGTGTACATATCCATTCCAGTCTCCTCTGGATTTTTTACGAGTCTCCTCTGGATTTTTTACGTGCACGGTGTACAGATCCATTCCAGTCTCCTCTGGATCTTCTACGTGCATGGTGTACAGATCCATTCCAGAGTCTCCTCTGGATCTTCTATGTGCACGGTGTACAGCTATGTACAGATCCATTCCAGAGTCTCCTCTGGATCTTCTACGTGCACAGTGTACAGCTATGTACAGATCCATTTTAGAGTCTCCTCTGGATCTTCTACGTGCAGTGTACAGCTATGTACAGATCCATTCCAGTCTCCTCTGGATCTTTTACGTGCACGGTGTACAGATCCATTCCAGAGCCTCCTCTGGATCTTCTACGTGCATGGTGTACAGATATGTACATATCCATTCCAGAGCCTCCTCTGGATCTTCTACGTGCATGGTGTACAGATATGTACAGATCCATTCCAGAGTCTCCTCTGGATCTTCTACGTGCATGGTGTACAGATATGTACAGATCCATTCCAGAGTCTCCTCTGGATCTTTTACGTGCACAGTGTACAGATCCATTCCAGAGTCTCCTCTGGATCTTCTACGTGCATGGTGTACAGATATGTACAGATCCATTCCAGAGTCTCCTCTGGATCTTCTACGTGCATGGTGTAAAGATATGTACAGATCCATTCCAGAGTCTCCTCTGGATCTTCTACGTGCAGTGTACAGCTATGTACAGATCCATTCCAGAGTCTCCTCTGAATCTTCTACGTGCATGGTGTACAGATCCTTTCCAGAGCCACCTCTGGATCTTCTACGTGCATGGTGTACAGATCCATTCCAGAGTCTCCTCTGGATCTTCTATGTGCACGGTGGACAGCTATGTACAGATCCATTCCAGAGTCTCCTCTGGATCTTCTACGTGCACAGTGTACAGCTATGTACAGATCCATTCCAGAGTCTCCTCTGGATCTTCTACGTGCAGTGTACAGCTATGTACAGATCCATTCCAGTCTCCTCTGGATCTTTTACGTGCACGGTGTACAGATCCATTCCAGAGCCTCCTCTGGATCTTCTACGTGCATGGTGTACATATATGTACAGATCCATTCCAGATTCTCCTCTGGATCTTCTACGTGCATGGTGTACAGATCCATTCCAGAGTCTCCTCTGGATCTTTTACGTGCACAGTGTACAGATATGTACAGATCCATTCCAGAGTCTCCTCTGGATCTTCTACGTGCATGGTGTACAGATCCATTCCAGAGCCACCTCTGGATCTTCTACGTGCACGGTGTACAGATCCATTCGAGAGTCTCCTCTGGATCTTCTACGTGCATGGTGTACAGATCCATTCCAGAGTCTCCTCTTGATTTTTTACGTGCACGGTGTACAGCTTTGTACAGATCCATTCGAGAGTCTCCTCTGGATCTTCTACGTGCATGGTGTACAGATCCACTCCAGAGCTACCGATGGATCTTCTACGTGCATGGTGTACATATCCATTCCAGAGTCTCCTCTGGATTTTTACGAGTCTCCTCTGGATTTTTTACGTGCACGGTGTACAGATCCATTCCAGAGTCTCCTCTGGATCTTCTACGTGCATGGTGTACAGATCCATTCCAGAGTCTCCTCTGGATCTTCTATGTGCACGGTGTACAGCTATGTACAGATCCATTCCAGAGTCTCCTCTGGATCTTCTACGTGCACAGCTATGTACAGATCCATTTCAGAGTCTCCTCTGGATCTTCTACGTGCAGTGTACAGCTATGTACAGATCCATTCCAGTCTCCTCTGGATCTTTTACGTGCACGGTGTACAGATCCATTCCAGAGCCTCCTCTGGATCTTCTACGTGCATGGTGTACAGATATGTACAGATCCATTCCAGAGCCTCCTCTGGATCTTCTACGTGCATGGTGTACAGATATGTACAGATCCATTCCAGAGTCTCCTCTGGATCTTTTACGTGCACGGTGTACAGATATGTACAGATCCATTCCAGAGTCTCCTCTGGATCTTCTACGTGCAGTGTACAGCTATGTACAGATCCATTCCAGAGTCTCCTCTGAATCTTCTACGTGCATGGTGTACAGATCCTTTCCAGAGCCACCTCTGGATCTTCTACGTGCATGGTGTACAGATCCATTCCAGAGTCTCCTCTGGATCTTCTATGTGCACGGTGGACAGCTACGTACAGATCCATTCCAGAGTCTCCTCTGGATCTTCTACGTGCACAGTGTACAGCTATGTACAGATCCATTCCAGTCTCCTCTGGATCTTTTACGTGCACGGTGTACAGATCCATTCCAGAGCCTCCTCTGGATCTTCTACGTGCATGGTGTACATATATGTACAGATCCATTCCAGATTCTCCTCTGGATCTTCTACGTGCATGGTGTACAGATCCATTCCAGAGTCTCCTCTGGATCTTTTACGTGCACAGTGTACAGATCAATTCCAGAGTCTCCTCTGGATCTTCTACGTGCATGGTGTACAGATCCATTCCAGAGCCACCTCTGGATCTTCTACGTGCACGGTGTACAGATCCATTCGAGAGTCTCCTCTGGATCTTCTACGTGCATGGTGTACAGATCCATTCCAGAGTCTCCTCTGATCTTCTACGTGCATGGTGTACAATCCACTCCAGAGCTACCGATGGATCTTCTACGTGCATGGTGTACAAATCCATTCCAGAGTCTCCTCTGGATTTTTTACGAGTCTCTGGATTTTTTACGTGCACGGTGTACAGATCCATTCCAGAGTCTCCTCTGGATCTTCTACGTGCATGGTGTACAGATCCATTCCAGAGTCTCCTCTGGATCTTCTATGTGCACGGTGTACAGCTATGTACAGATCCATTCCAGAGTCTCCTCTGGATCTTCTACGTGCACAGTGTACAGCTATGTACAGATCCATTTCAGAGTCTCCTCTGGATCTTCTACGTGCAGTGTACAGCTATGTACAGATCCATTCCAGTCTCCTCTGGATCTTTTACGTGCACGGTGTACAGATCCATTCCAGAGCCTCCTCTGGATCTTCTACGTGCATGGTGTACAGATATGTACAGATCCATTCCAGAGCCTCCTCTGGATCTTCTACGTGCATGGTGTACAGATATGTACAGATCCATTCCAGAGTCTCCTCTGGATCTTCTACGTGCATGGTGTACAGATATGTACAGATCCATTCCAGAGTCTCCTCTGGATCTTCTACGTGCATGGTGTACAGATATGTACAGATCCATTCCAGAGTCTCCTCTGGATCTTCTACGTGCATGGTGTACAGATCCATTCCAGAGTCTCCTCTGGATCTTCTACGTGCACGGTGTACAGATCCATTCCAGAGTCTCCTCTGGATCTTCTACGTGCACGGTGTACAGCTATGTACAGATCCATTCCAGAGTCTCCTCTGGATCTTCTACGTGCATGGTGTACAGATCCATTCCAGAGCCACCTCTGGATCTTCTACGTGCATGGTGTACAGATCCATTCCAGAGTCTCCTCTGGATCTTCTACGTGCAGGTGTACAGATCCATTCCAGAGTCTCCTCTGGATCTTCTACGTGCACGGTGTACAGCTATGTACAGATCCATTCCAGAGTCTCCTCTGGATCTTCTACGTGCATGGTGTACAGATCCATTCCAGAGTCTCCTCTGGATCTTCTACGTGCATGGTGTACAGATCCATTCCAGAGTCTCCTCTGGATCTTCTACGTGCACGGTGTACAGTATGTACAGATCCATTCCAGAGTCTCCTCTGGATCTTCTACGTGCATGGTGTACAGATCCAGTGTACAGATCCATTCCAGAGTCTCCTCTGGATTTTTACGAGTCTCCTCTGGATCTTTTACGTGCACGGTGTACAGATCCATTCCAGAGCCTCCTCTGGATCTTCTACGTGCATGGTGTACAGATCCATTCCAGAGTCTCCTCTGGATCTTCTACGTGCATGGTGTACAGATATGTACAGATCCATTCCAGAGTCTCCTCTGGATCTTCTACGTGCACAGTGTACAGCTATGTACAGATCCATTCCAGAGTCTCCTCTGGATCTTCTACGTGCAGTGTACAGCTATGTACAGATCCATTCCAGTCTCCTCTGGATCTTTTACGTGCACGGTGTACAGATCCATTCCAGAGTCTCCTCTGGATCTTCTACGTGCATGGTGTACAGATATGTACAGATCCATTCCAGAGTCTCCTCTGGATCTTCTACGTGCAGTGTACAGTATGTACAGATCCATTCCAGAGTCTCCTCTGGATCTTCTACGTGCATGGTGTACAGATCCATTCCAGAGTCTCCTCTGGATCTTCTACGTGCATGGTGTACAGATCCATTCCAGAGTCTCCTCTGGATCTTCTACGTGCACGGTGTACAGCTATGTACAGATCCATCTCTGGATCTTCTACGTGCACGGTGTACAGCTATGTACAGATCCATTCCAGAGTCTCCTCTGGATCTTCTACGTGCAGTGTACAGCTATGTACAGATCCATTCCAGTCTCCTCTGGATCTTTTACGTGCACGGTGTACAGATCCATTCCAGAGCCTCCTCTGGATCTTCTACGTGCATGGTGTACATATATGTACAGATCCATTCCAGATTCTCCTCTGGATCTTCTACGTGCATGGTGTACAGATATGTACAGATCCATTCCAGAGTCTCCTCTGAATCTTCAACGTGCAGTGTACAGCTATGTACAGATCCATTCCAGAGTCTCCTCTGAATCTTCTACGTGCATGGTGTACAGATCCATTCCAGAGCCACCTCTGGATCTTCTACGTGCATGGTGTACAGATCCATTCCAGAGTCTCCTCTGGATCTTCTATGTGCACGGTGTACAGCTATGTACAGATCCATTCCAGAGTCTCCTCTGGATCTTCTACGTGCAGTGTACAGCTATGTACAGATCCATTCCAGTCTCCTCTGGATCTTTTACGTGCACGGTGTACAGATCCATTCCAGAGCCTCCTCTGGATCTTCTACGTGCATGGTGTACATATATGTACAGATCCATTCCAGTCTCCTCTGTATCTTCTACGTGCATGGTGTACAGATCCATTCCAGAGTCTCCTCTGGATCTTTTACGTGCACAGTGTACAGATCCATTCCAGAGTCTCCTCTGGATCTTCTATGTGCACGGTGTACAGCTATGTACAGATCCATTCCAGAGCCTCCTCTGGATCTTCTACGTGCATGGTGTACATATATGTACAGATCCATTCCAGTCTCCTCTGTATCTTCTACGTGCATGGTGTACAGATCCATTCCAGAGTCTCCTCTGAATCTTCTACGTGCACGGTGTACAGATCCATTCCAGAGCCACCTCTGGATCTTCTACGTGCATGGTGTACAGATCCATTCCAGAGTCTCCTCTGGATCTTCTACGTGCAGTGTACAGCTATGTACAGATCCATTCCAGTCTCCTCTGGATCTTTTACGTGCACAGTGTACAGATCCATTCCAGAGCCTCCTCTGGATCTTCTACGTGCATGGTGTACATATATGTACAGATCCATTCCAGTCTCCTCTGGATCTTCTACGTGCATGGTGTACAGATCCATTCCAGAGTCTCCTCTGGATCTTTTACGTGCACAGTGTACAGATCCATTCCAGAGTCTACTCTCGATCTTCTACGTGCACGGTGTACATATCCATTCCAGAGTCTCCTCTGAATCTTCTACGTGCACGGTGTACAGATCCATTCCAGAGTCTCCTCTGGATCTTCTACATGCATGGTGTACAGCTATGTACAGATCCATTCCAGAGTCTCCTCTGGATCTTTTACGTGCACGGTGTACAGATATGTACAGATCCATTCCAGAGTCTTCTCTGGATCTTCTACGTGCATGGTGTACAGATATGTACAGATCCATTCCAGAGTCTCCTCTGGATCTTTTACGTGCATAGTGTACAGATATGTACAGATCCATTCCAGAGTCTCCTCTGGATCTTCTGTGTACAGATATGTACAGATCCATTCCAGAGTCTCCTCTGGATCTTCTACGTGCAGTGTACAGCTATGTACAGATCCATTCCAGTCTCCTCTGGATCTTTTACGTGCACGGTGTACAGAT
>JABXNX010003800.1:0-22031 GCA_014843695.1 Archivesica marissinica | reverse complement strand
AGACTAATATAGGCCACTCACAGGCTATTACAGGCAACGCATAGACTAATATAGGCCACTCACAGGCTATTACAGGCAACGCATAGACTAATATAGGCCACTCACAGGCTATTACAGGCAACGCATAGACTAATATAGGCCACTCACAGGCTATTACAGGCAACGCATAGACTAATATAGGCCACTCACAGGCTATTACAGGCAACACATAGACTAATATAGGCCACTCACAGGCTATTACAGGCAATCTCATAGACTAATATAGGCCACTCACAGGCTATTACAGGCAATCTCATAGACTAATATAGGCCACTCACAGGCTATTACAGGCAACACATAGACTAATATAGGCCACTCACAGGCTATTACAGGCAATCTCATAGACTAATATAGGCCACTCACAGGCTATTACAGACAATCTCATAGACTAATATAGGCCACTCACAGGCTATTACAGGCAACACATAGACTAATATAGGCCACTCACAGGCTATTACAGGCAACGCATAGATATAGGCCACTCACAGGCTATTACAGGCAATCTCGTAGACTAATATAGGCCACTCACAGGCTATTACAGACAATCTCATAGACTAATATAGGCCACTCACAGGCTATTACAGGCAACACATAGACTAATATAGGCCACTCACAGGCTATTACAGGCAACGCATAGATATAGGCCACTCACAGGCTATTACAGGCAATCTCATAGACTAATATAGGCCACTCACAGGCTATTACAAGCAACACATAGACTAATATAGGCCACTCACAGGCTATTACAGGCAACACATAGACTAATATAGGCCACTCACAGGCTATTACAGGCAACGCATAGACTAATATAGGCCACTCACAGGCTATTACAGGCAATCTCATAGACTAATATAGGCCACTCACAGGCTATTACAAGCAACACATAGACTAATATAGGCCACTCATAATTATACTAACATTGACCAGCATAACCAGAACACTAACATTGACCAGATAACCAGAACACTAACATAGACCAGATAGCCAGAACACTAACATAGACCAGCATAACCAGAACACTAACATTGACCAGATAACCAGAACAATAACATAAACCAGCATAACCAGAACACTAACATAGACCAGCATAACCAGAACACTAACATAGACCAGCATAACCAGAACACTATCATAGACCAGATAACCAGAACACTAAGATAGACCAGCATAACCAGAACACTAACATTGACCAGCATAACCAGAACACTAACATTGACCAGCATAACCAGAACACTAACATAGACCAGCATAACCAGAACACTAACATTGACCAGATAACCAGAACAATAACATAAACCAGCATAACCAGAACAATAACATAAACCAGCATAACCAGAACACTAACATAGACCAGCATAACCAGAACACTAACATAGACCAGCATAACCAGAACACTATCATAGACCAGCATAACCAGAACACTAACATTGACCAGCATAACCAGAACAATAACATAAACCAGCATAACCAGAACACTAACATAGACCAGCATAACCAGAACACTATCATAGACCAGATAACCAGAACACTAAGATAGACCAGCATAACCAGAACACTAACATTGACCAGCATAACCAGAACACTAACATTGACCAGCATAACCAGAACACTAACATTGACCAGATAACCAGAACACTAACATTGACCAGATAACCAGAACACTAACATTGACCAGATAACCAGAACACTAACATTGACCAGATAACCAGAACACTAACATTGACCAGATAACCAGAACACTAACATTGACCAGCATAACCAGAACACTAACATTGACCAGATAACCAGAACACTAACATTGACCAGCATAACCAGAACACTAACATTGACCAGATAACCAGAACACTAACATTGACCAGCATAACCAGAACACTAACATTGACCAGATAACCAGAACACTAACATTGACCAGATAACCAGAACACTAACATAGACCAGATAACCAGAACACTAACATTGACCAGATAACCAGAACACTAACATAGACCAGCATAACCAGAACACTAACATTGACCAGATAACCAGAACACTAACATTGACCAGATAGCCAGAACATTAACATAGACCAGCATAACCAGAACACTAACATTGACCAGCATAACCAGAACACTAACATTGACCAGATAACCAGAACACTAACATAGACCAGCATAACCAGAACACTAACATAGACCAGATAGCCAGAACACTAACATAGACCAGATAACCAGAACACTAACATTGACCAGATAACCAGAACACTAACATTGACCAGCATAACCAGAACACTAACATAAACCAGCATAACCAGAACACTAACATTGACCAGATAACCAGAACAATAACATAAACCAGCATAACCAGAACAATAACATAAACCAGCATAACCAGAACACTAACATAGACCAGCATAACCAGAACACTAACATAGACCAGCATAACCAGAACACTATCATAGACCAGCATAACCAGAACACTAACATTGACCAGCATAACCAGAACAATAACATAAACCAGCATAACCAGAACACTAACATAGACCAGCATAACCAGAACACTATCATAGACCAGATAACCAGAACACTAAGATAGACCAGCATAACCAGAACACTAACATTGACCAGCATAACCAGAACACTAACATTGACCAGATAACCAGAACACTAACATTGACCAGATAACCAGAACACTAACATTGACCAGATAACCAGAACACTAACATTGACCAGATAACCAGAACACTAACATTGACCAGATAACCAGAACACTAACATTGACCAGATAACCAGAACACTAACATTGACCAGCATAACCAGAACACTAACATTGACCAGATAACCAGAACACTAACATTGACCAGCATAACCAGAACACTAACATTGACCAGATAACCAGAACACTAACATTGACCAGCATAACCAGAACACTAACATTGACCAGATAACCAGAACACTAACATTGACCAGATAACCAGAACACTAACATAGACCAGATAACCAGAACACTAACATTGACCAGATAACCAGAACACTAACATAGACCAGCATAACCAGAACACTAACATTGACCAGATAACCAGAACACTAACATTGACCAGATAGCCAGAACATTAACATAGACCAGCATAACCAGAACACTAACATTGACCAGCATAACCAGAACACTAACATTGACCAGATAACCAGAACACTAACATAGACCAGCATAACCAGAACACTAACATAGACCAGATAGCCAGAACACTAACATAGACCAGATAACCAGAACACTAACATTGACCAGATAACCAGAACACTAACATTGACCAGCATAACCAGAACACTAACATAAACCAGCATAACCAGAACACTAACATTGACCAGATAACCAGAACACTGATAACCAGAACACTAACATTGACCAGATAACCAGAACACTAACATTGACCAGATAACCAGAACACTAACATTGACCAGCATAACCAGAACACTAACATTGACCAGCATAACCAGAACACTAACATTGACCAGATAACCAGAACACTAACATAGACCAGCATAACCAGAACAATAACATAAACCAGCATAACCAGAACACTAACATTGACCAGCATAACCAGAACACTAACATAGACCAGCATAACCAGAACACTAACATAGACCAGCATAACCAGAACACTAACATTGACCAGATAACCAGAACACTAACATAGACCAGATAACCAGAACACTAACATAGACCAGATAACCAGAACACTAACATTGACCAGCATAACCAGAACACTAACATTGACCAGATAACCAAAACACTAACATAGACCAGATAGCCAGAACACTAACATAGACCAGATAACCAGAACACTAACATAGACCAGATAACCAGAACACGAACATTGACCAGATAACCAGAACACTAACATTGACCAGCATAACCAGAACACTAACATTGACCAGATAACCAGAACACTAACATTGACCAGATAACCAGAACACTAACATTGACCAGATAACCAGAACACTAACATAGACCAGATAACCAGAACACTAACATTGACCAGCATAACCAGAACACTAACATTGACCAGATAACCAGAACACTAACATTGACCAGATAACCAGAACACTAACATTGACCAGATAACCAGAACACTAACATTGACCAGATAACCAGAACACTAACATTGACCAGATAACCAGAACACTAACATTGACCAGCATAACCAGAACACTAACATTGACCAGATAACCAGAACACTAACATAGACCAGATAACCAGAACACTAACATTGACCAGATAACCAGAACACTAACATTGACCAGATAACCAGAACACTAACATAGACCAGCATAACCAGAACACTAACATTGACCAGATAACCAGAACACTAACATAGACCAGCATAACCAGAACACTAACATTGACCAGATAACCAGAACACTAACATTGACCAGATAGCCAGAACATTAACATAGACCAGCATAACCAGAACACTAACATTGACCAGCATAACCAGAACACTAACATTGACCAGATAACCAGAACACTAACATTGACCAGCATAACCAGAACACTAACATTGACCAGATAACCAGAACACTAACATAGACCAGATAACCAGAACACTAACATTGACCAGATAACCAGAACACTAACATTGACCAGATAACCAGAACACTAACATAGACCAGCATAACCAGAACACTAACATTGACCAGATAACCAGAACACTATCATAGACCAGCATAACCAGAACACTAACATTGACCAGATAACCAGAACACTAACATTGACCAGATAACCAGAACACTAACATAGACCAGATAACCAGAACACTAACATTGACCAGCATAACCAGAACACTAACATTGACCAGATAACCAGAACACTAACATTGACCAGATAACCAGAACACTAACATTGACCAGATAACCAGAACACTAACATTGACCAGATAACCAGAACACTAACATTGACCAGCATAACCAGAACACTAACATTGACCAGATAACCAGAACACTAACATAGACCAGATAACCAGAACACTAACATTGACCAGATAACCAGAACACTAACATTGACCAGATAACCAGAACACTAACATAGACCAGCATAACCAGAACACTAACATTGACCAGATAACCAGAACACTAACATAGACCAGCATAACCAGAACACTAACATTGACCAGATAACCAGAACACTAACATTGACCAGATAGCCAGAACATTAACATAGACCAGCATAACCAGAACACTAACATTGACCAGCATAACCAGAACACTAACATTGACCAGATAACCAGAACACTAACATTGACCAGCATAACCAGAACACTAACATTGACCAGATAACCAGAACACTAACATAGACCAGATAACCAGAACACTAACATTGACCAGATAACCAGAACACTAACATTGACCAGATAACCAGAACACTAACATAGACCAGCATAACCAGAACACTAACATTGACCAGATAACCAGAACACTAACATAGACCAGCATAACCAGAACACTAACATTGACCAGATAACCAGAACACTAACATTGACCAGATAGCCAGAACATTAACATAGACCAGCATAACCAGAACACTAACATTGACCAGCATAACCAGAACACTAACATTGACCAGATAACCAGAACACTAACATAGACCAGCATAACCAGAACACTAACATAGACCAGATAGCCAGAACACTAACATAGACCAGATAACCAGAACACTAACATTGACCAGATAACCAGAACACTAACATTGACCAGCATAACCAGAACACTAACATAAACCAGCATAACCAGAACACTAACATTGACCAGATAACCAGAACACTGATAACCAGAACACTAACATTGACCAGATAACCAGAACATAACATTGACCAGATAACCAGAACACTAACATAGACCAGCATAACCAGAACACTAACATTGACCAGCATAACCAGAACACTAACATTGACCAGATAACCAGAACACTAACATTGACCAGCATAACCAGAACAATAACATAAACCAGCATAACCAGAACACTAACATTGACCAGCATAACCAGAACACTAACATAGACCAGCATAACCAGAACACTAACATAGACCAGCATAACCAGAACACTAACATTGACCAGCATAACCAGAACACTAACATAGACCAGATAACCAGAACACTAACATAGACCAGATAACCAGAACACTAACATTGACCAGATAACCAGAACACTAACATTGACCAGATAACCAAACACTAACATGACCAGATACCAGAACACTAACATGACCAGATAACCAGAACACTAACATAGACCAGATAACCAGAACACGAACATTGACCAGATAACCAGAACACTAACATTGACCAGCATAACCAGAACACTAACATTGACCAGATAACCAGAACACTAACATTGACCAGATAACCAGAACACTAACATTGACCAGATAACCAGAATACTAACATAGACCAGATAACCAGAACACTAACATTGACCAGATAACCAGAACACTAACATTGACCAGATAACCAGAACACTAACATTGACCAGATAACCAGAACACTAACATTGACCAGATAACCAGAACACTAACATTGACCAGATAACCAGAACACTAACATTGACCAGATAACCAGAACACTAACATTGACCAGCATAACCAGAACACTAACATTGACCAGATAACCAGAACACTAACATTGACCAGATAACCAGAACACTAACATTGACCAGATAACCAGAACACTAACATTGACCAGATAACCAGAACACTAACATAGACCAGCATAACCAGAACACTAACATTGACCAGATAACCAGAACACTAACATAGACCAGCATAACCAGAACATTAACATTGACCAGATAACCAGAACACTAACATTGACCAGATAGCCAGAACATTAACATAGACCAGCATAACCAGAACACTAACATTGACCAGCATAACCAGAACACTAACATTGACCAGATAACCAGAACACTAACATTGACCAGCATAACCAGAACACTAACATTGACCAGATAACCAGAACACTAACATAGACCAGATAACCAGAACACTAACATTGACCAGATAACCAGAACACTAACATTGACCAGATAACCAGAACACTAACATAGACCAGCATAACCAGAACACTAACATTGACCAGATAACCAGAACACTATCATAGACCAGCATAACCAGAACACTAACATTGACCAGATAACCAGAACACTAACATTGACCAGATAACCAGAACACTAACATAGACCAGATAACCAGAACACTAACATTGACCAGCATAACCAGAACACTAACATTGACCAGATAACCAGAACACTAACATTGACCAGATAACCAGAACACTAACATTGACCAGATAACCAGAACACTAACATTGACCAGATAACCAGAACACTAACATTGACCAGCATAACCAGAACACTAACATTGACCAGATAACCAGAACACTAACATAGACCAGATAACCAGAACACTAACATTGACCAGATAACCAGAACACTAACATTGACCAGATAACCAGAACACTAACATAGACCAGCATAACCAGAACACTAACATTGACCAGATAACCAGAACACTAACATAGACCAGCATAACCAGAACACTAACATTGACCAGATAACCAGAACACTAACATTGACCAGATAGCCAGAACATTAACATAGACCAGCATAACCAGAACACTAACATTGACCAGCATAACCAGAACACTAACATTGACCAGATAACCAGAACACTAACATTGACCAGCATAACCAGAACACTAACATTGACCAGATAACCAGAACACTAACATAGACCAGATAACCAGAACACTAACATTGACCAGATAACCAGAACACTAACATTGACCAGATAACCAGAACACTAACATAGACCAGCATAACCAGAACACTAACATTGACCAGATAACCAGAACACTAACATAGACCAGCATAACCAGAACACTAACATTGACCAGATAACCAGAACACTAACATTGACCAGATAGCCAGAACATTAACATAGACCAGCATAACCAGAACACTAACATTGACCAGCATAACCAGAACACTAACATTGACCAGATAACCAGAACACTAACATAGACCAGCATAACCAGAACACTAACATAGACCAGATAGCCAGAACACTAACATAGACCAGATAACCAGAACACTAACATTGACCAGATAACCAGAACACTAACATTGACCAGCATAACCAGAACACTAACATAAACCAGCATAACCAGAACACTAACATTGACCAGATAACCAGAACACTAACATTGACCAGATAACCAGAACACTAACATAGACCAGATAACCAAAACACTAACATTGACCAGATAACCAGAACACTAACATTGACCAGATAACCAGAACACTAACATTGACCAGCATAACCAGAACACTAACATTGACCAGCATAACCAGAACACTAACATTGACCAGATAACCAGAACACTAACATAGACCAGCATAACCAGAACAATAACATAGACCAGCATAACCAGAACACTAACATTGACCAGCATAACCAGAACACTAACATAAACCAGCATAACCAGAACACTAACATAGACCAGCATAACCAGAACACTAACATTGACCAGATAACCAGAACACTAACATTGACCAGCATAACCAGAACACTAACATTGACCAGATAACCAGAACACTAACATTGACCAGATAACCAGAACACTAACATTGACCAGATAACCAGAATACTAACATAGACCAGATAACCAGAACACTAACATAGACCAGATAACCAGAACACTAACATTGACCAGATAACCAGAACACTAACATTGACCAGCATAACCAGAACACTAACATTGACCAGATAACCAGAACACTAACATTGACCAGATAACCAGAACACTAACATAGACCAGATAGCCAAAACACTAACATTGACCAGCATAGCCAGAACACTAACATTGACCAGATAACCAGAACACTAACATTGACCAGCATAGCCAGAATACTAACATTGACCAGCATAACCAGAACACTAACATTGACCAGATAACCAGAACACTAACATAGACCAGCATAACCAGAACACTAACATTGACCAGATAACCAGAACAATTAGTTTCTTGTGGGAGACAGTTTATTTTCAGGCATACATAAAATTGATTTATGTAATAATGATTCTATTCATTTCAGATAAAGTGAAGTGAATTCCTCTTCCAGCATGTCATCATTAAATCTCCATTAACTGATTCTATGTACTTAGAATGTGCTTCAAACATCGATAATTTCTAAGAAATGGATGATTTGAAATTGTGGATACCGTTTCACTTATACTTCAATTAAAGTTGTTGGTAATATTTTGAACATCTGACCACAAATAATTGACTTTTTGCAGAATTAATATTTGTACGAGGGCCAATCGATAATGTCGTGAACTAATTTCACTATTTCATAACGTGTTCACATGAAAATGTGTATGTTCAAAGATTAATCTTTCTCCAATGAGAGACATCGGTCAGTTATTGCCCCTGAATACTCTCTAAAAGTAGATAGGTCCTATTAAGTGTTTTTCTCTGTTTTTATCGTTGTTTCCTTTGCACAACATGCTAGCAATTTTATTCCACTATCACTTCTTATGAGTTTTAAATTACTATATCTCGACAGATCTCATACAGTATATGCAATGGGTACTTATTTTTAAAAGAATGTTTTCAGTTAATTAACATGATTGATATAATCACATTTATCATACCGCAACATCTGGTTAAAGAACAACAGTAAAAACAAAGGATTCTAACTAAAAGGACCTATTCACATTTTGGAATAAATCTGACTTTATCTGCCAAGGGAGGTAATAGAAAATTAGAGATGTCTCTCATTAGTGCAGCAGCACGCCGACATTGATTACGTCACAATTAATGATGTCATAGCAATATTCTAACAGCACATCAAGATCGTTTGTTGTAAAATGGTGTCGCAGTGTAAACAAGCAACGTGTTGTAAAATGGCGTTGCAGTGTAAACGAGCAACGTGTTGTAAAATGGCGTTGCAGTGTAAACGAGCAACGTGTTGTAAAATGGCGTTGCAGTGTAAACGAGCAACGTGTTGTAAAATGGCGTTGCAGTGTAAACGAGCAACGTGTTGTAAAATGGCGTTGCAGTGTAAACGAGCAACGTGTTGTAAAATGGCGTTGCAGTGTAAACGAGCAACGTGTTGTAAAATGGCGTTGCAGTGTAAACGAGCAACGTGTTGTAAAATGGCGTTGCAGTGTAAACGAGCAACGTGTTGTAAAATGGCGTTGCAGTGTAAACGAGCAACGTGTTGTAAAATGGTGTCGCACAGTGTAAACGAGCAACATGTTGTAAAATGGCGTCGCAGTGTAAACGAGCAATGTGTTGTAAAATGGCGTCGCACAGTGTAAACGAGCAACGTGTTGTAAAATGGCGGCGCAGTGTAAACGAGCAACGTGTTGTAAAATGGCGTCGCAGTGTAAACGAGCAACGTGTTGTAAAATGGCGTCGCAGTGTAAACAAGCAACGTGTTGTAAAAGGGTGTCGCAGTGTAAACGAGCAACGTGTTGTAAAATGGTGTCGTGTTGTGTTAAAGTTTTATTCATTACTCGGAAAATCTTTCTCCGACATTCAGGAGGATTTGCATACAGTTTATGGGGACTCTTTGTTTATCGAATGGCGCTACCGCATGGGTGAATCTCTTTAACCCATTTAATACCGCGTAACTTACTTGTGCATGATATTTTTCGACCAATAAATTAATAAGAAAATTTGTTTAAAAATTACATTTATCAAAATGGGTAATTTTGTCTAAAAATAGTAATATTACAGTCAAACCTCTCCAGAGCAAGCACCATCTGGATACACCCAAGATTGGCTGTTGTAGAGAGGTTGTTGTTCTAGGGAGGTTCAACTTTTTGAAGTTTGGAAATGCGGGAATAGTCAGTTTTGTCAGTTATGATTGCTCATACTGATTTGAATATAAGAGTATACAGAATGGGGGTGCTACTTTCATTATACGATAGATTGAACTAAGATTAAATTTCTGAGGATGCAATGTGTTACCATCGCCAGATTATGCAAATTTATGACAATTAATACATTAATTTTGTCAATACATCAAAGTCAAAAAGTCTGATAAATTACGCATTTCAATTATATAAAAAAATTAAGGATGGCAAAGAGTAACAATTTTGGTACTCGGAAACGATCATTTGATTTTTGGGATTGTATGTTTGATTTAATTTCAGATATTTGGTAAGTATTTCGGATGAGGCTTGTGATAAAAATATTACATTGTAATAAAGCCAAACCCGGGAGTATGAAAAATATGTTACTCATTTTAATGAGATAGTAATTAAACAAACATATAACATTTATAAACAGTCTCCTCTATTGACAGACAAGGTCCATGTTGGTATGCATCTGCAAAATTCCTGTTTTCTTCATCTTCATCTTAAGTGATCAAAAGATAAACAGGGTAAAATAACCTGCCACTGGACTGGTAATCCAGGGATCGCAGGTCCGATCCCCCGTCTGACCCTAACAAAATTAACCGTCTTTCAGATGGGACGTTAAACCGAGGTCTCGTGTCGGTGCTTTACACCTTGCACGTAAACGAACCAGAGGAGACTCTGGAATGGGTCTCTGTCTGTATCATTGCACTATCCTCCAAAATCTAAAATGACTAATCTCTTCAGGAGGCGTCGCTCATATGGGCAACCAGTAGCGACGATAAATAAACGTAAAACACATAATTACTGTTTATTGAAAAACTGAAAGGAACAATTGGTGATTGTTTGCATCTGATGATACACACATGTACAGGATGATACACACATGTACAGGATGATACACACATGTACAGGATGATACACACATGTACAGACTGTTTCTTTTTTTAGCCAAATTTCTGTCTGTTCTTGGGAGGTTTTCTGCATCGCTGGGTGGGAAATTGACTGTCGTTGTGTGTTGTTGGGAGGTGTCGTTCATGAGAGATGAAATTGTATTAAAACGCAACGGGTGGGAATAAAGGTGACGTTATAAAGAGGGTGTCGCTCATGGGAGGTGACGTTTGGGGAGGTGGGACTGTACTGGCAAAAATGAATGATGAATCTACACTTTTTGTAAGCCTATTTAGAGGTCTGTAGTGTTGAAAGGGTTAAGGACAGTAGAGTAACAACTGCAGATGTTGAGCCTACTTGCGGACCAGTGAAACGAAAGTGGCTGAAATTCAGGAATACATTCTTGGAAGATAGAAGAGTAAGTGGAGAAAATGTTGAGGGACAATTTGTATTTCGTATTGCACAGCTCAGGAGGACATTATGTCTAATAAGCTTGGAATGCGCCATGTTTTGACACGATGTGTACCGTACTTGCTGATTGCGGATCAAATGGGGGTAGGGGTCAAGAAGTGCCGCTGATACTGCCAACTGTACAACGACGAGGCTTGGAATGCGTCATGTTTTGACACGATGTGTACCGTACTTGCTGATTGCGGATCAAATGGGAGCAAGGGTCAAGAAGTGCCGCTGATACTGCCAACTGTACAACGACGAGGCTTGGAATGCGCCATGTTTTGACACGATGTGTACCGTACTTGCTGATTGCGGATCAAATGGGGGTAAGGGTCAAGAAGTGCCGCTGATACTGCCAACTGTACAACGACAAGGGTGATGCCTTTCTCAGTCGAGTGGTTACATGCGATGAGACGTGTGCTCGAGGTTATAACAATTTTCTCAGCTCTCGAGTTCAAATGATTTGATTGGTTGATTCCAAGTGTTTACTGCCAGCTGAACCAATCAGATGCTTGAGACTGAGTTTTGAGATTGGAGTAAAGTCTTATAACCTCCAGGCATGGATTCACTTCTTTGAGCCTGAAAGTAAACAACAGAGCTCAATTTGGCATCCTTATTCGTCTTCACCGACAAAAGCGTCTTCACCGACAAAAGCACCGACAAAAGCGTCTTCACTGACAAAAGCGTTGATTTCCAAGTCTGCCGGTAAAGTAATGGCCATTATATTTTGCGATATACAAGGTACAATTTTAAATCACTTTGTTCCTCCGAAAACTACAGTTACTGGAAACTATTATGCAACAGTATTTAAATATGAGCTGTTGCTGCATATTAAAAGAAAGGGCCCACAGCTTGAGAGGTCTGGGATTTTGCTGCACCATGGTAACGCGCCAAACCATAGCAGCCGCGTTGTGTCGGACACAATCAAGGAACTAGGTATAGAACTGCTACCGCACCCACCATACAGCCCAGATTTGGCAATTTGAGACTTCTGGCTCTTACCAAATGTCAAGAACAGGCTGCGTGGTAAGAGATACGAGTCCCGAGAGGAGTCGAGGTGCGCCGTAAACAGAAATTTGCAAGGGAGGTTACTCTGAAAAGGAGTAGTAGTTGTTGAAATTATGTGAGATTGCATATGCTCGTAACGTAGAATTAGTTTACGAAATTATTGATGGGCCCTCCTCCCTCGTACATTACCTCCCTTTATGGACCCTCCACAGAGTTATGTGAGTTATGTGGGATCAGTAAAATCTATGAGGGATGAAACGTTAGTAGCAAACCCAATATCGAATTTATTAATATAAATCTGAGAATGTTGTCTGTTTTCAGACTTTTAGTGTAAAGCTGGGAATCTTGTCTGTTTTCCTGTTTTAGTGTAAAGCTGGGAATCTTGTCTGTTTTCATGTTTTAGTGTAAAGCTGGGAATCTTGTCTGTTTTTTCTTACTTTTAGTGTAAACCTGGGAATCTTGTCTGTTTTCATACTTTTAGTGTAAAGCTGGGAATCTTGTGTTGTCTGTTTTCATGCTTTTAGTGTAAAGCTGGGAATCTTGTCTGTTTTCATGTTTTTAGTGTAAAGCTGGGAATCTTGTCTGTTTTCATGTTTTTAGTGTAAAGCTGGGAAATCTTGTCTGTTTTCATGTTTTTAGTGTAAAGCTGGGAAATCTTGTCTGTTTTCATACTTTTAGTGTAAAGCTGGGAATCTTGTCTGTTGTCATACTTTTAGTGTAAAACTGGGAATCTTGTCTGTTTTCATACTTTTAGTGTAAAGCTGGGAATCTTGTCTGTGTTCATGTTTTTAGTGTAAAGCTGGGAATCTTGTCTGTTTTCATGTTTTTAGTGTAAAGCTGGGAATCTTGTCTGTTTTCATGTTTTTAGTGTAAAGCTGGGAATCTTGTCTGTTTTCATGCTTTTAGTGTAAAGCTGGGAATCTTGTCTGTTTTCATACTTTTAGTGTAAAGCTGGGAATCTTGTCTGTTTTTAGTGTAAAGCTGTGAATCTTGTCTGTTTTCATGTTTTTAGTGTAAAGCTGGGAATCTTGTCTGTTTTCATACTTTTCGTGTAAAGCTGGGAATCTTGTCTGTTTTCATGTTTTTAGTGTAAAGCTGGGAATCTTGTCTGTTTTCATGTTTTTAGTGTAAAGCTGGGAATCTTGTCTGTTTTCATGTTTTTAGTGTAAAGCTGAGAATCTTGTCTGTTTTCATGCTTTTATTGTAAAGCTGGGAATCTTGTCTGTTTTCATACTTTTCATGTAAAGCTGGGAATCTTGTCTGTTTTCATACTTTTAGTGTAAAGCTGGGAATCTTGTCTGTTTTCATACTTTTCGTGTAAAGCTGGGAATCTTGTCTGTTTTCATGTTTTTTGTGTAAAGCTGGGAATCTTGTCTGTTTTCATGCTTTTTGTGTAAAGCTGGGGAATCTTGTCTGTTTTCATGTTTTTAGTGTTAATCTGGGAATCTTGTCTGTTTTCATGCTTTTAGTGTAAAGCTATCTTGTCTGTTTTCATACTTTTCGTGTAAAGCTGGGAATCTGGTCTGTTTTCATGCTTTTTGTGTAAAGCTGGGAATCTTGTCTGTTTTCATACTTTTAGTGTAAAGCTGGGGAATCTTGTCTGTTTTCATGTTTTTAGTGTAAAGCTGGGAATCTTGTCTGTTTTCATACTTTTAGTGTAATGCTGGGAATCTGGTCTGTTTTCATGTTTTGTGTGTAATGCTGGGAATCTTGTCTGTTTTCATGCTTTTTGTGTAAAGCTGGGAATCTTGTCTGTTTTCATACTTTTAGTGTAAAGCTGGGGAATCTTGTCTGTTTTCATGTTTTTAGTGTAAATCTGGGAATCTTGTCTGGTTTCATGCTTTTAGTGTAAAGCTATCTTGTGTGTTTTCATACTTTTCGTGTAAAGCTGGGACTCTTGTCTGTTTTCATGTATTTAGTGTAAAGCTGGGAATCTTGTCTGTTTTCATACTTTTAGTGTAAAACTGGGAATCTTGTCTGTTTTCATACTTTTAGTGTAAAGCTGGGAATCTTGTCTGTGTTCATGTTTTTAGTGTAAAGCTGGGAATCTTGTCTGTTTTCATGTTTTTAGTGTAAAGCTGGGAATCTTGTCTGTTTTCATGTTTTTAGTGTAAAGCTGGGAATCTTGTCTGTTTTCATGCTTTTAGTGTAAAGCTGGGAATCTTGTCTGTTTTCATACTTTTAGTGTAAAGCTGGGAATCTTGTCTGTTTTCATGTATTTAGTGTAAAGCTGGGAATCTTGTCTGTTTTCATGCTTCTAGTGTAAAACTGGGAATCTTGTCTGTTTTCATACTGTTAGTGTAAAGCTGGGAATCTTGTCTGTTTTCATGTTTTTTGTGTAAAGCTGGGAATCTTGTCTGTTTTCATACTGTTAGTGTAAAGCTGGGGAATCTTGTCTGTTTTCATGTTTTTAGTGTAAATCTGGGAATCTTGTCTGTTTTCATGCTTTTAGTGTAAAGCTGGGAATCTTGTCTGTTTTCATACTTTTCGTGTAAAGCTGGGAATCTTGTCTGTTTTCATGTTTTTTGTGTAAAGCTGGGAATCGGAATCTTGTCTGTTTTCATGTTTTTAGTGTAAAGCTGGGAATCTTGTCTGTTTTCATGTTTTTAGTGTAAAGCTGGGAATCTTGTCTGTTTTCATGTCTTTAGTGTAACGCTGGGAATCTTGTCTGTTTTCATGCTTTTAGTGTAAAGCTGGGAATCTTGTCTGTTTTCATGTCTTTAGTGTAACGCTGGGAATCTTGTCTGTTTTCATGCTTTTAGTGTAAAGCTGGGAATCTTGTCTGTTTTCATGTTTTTAGTGTAAAGCTGGGAATCTTGTCTGTTTTCACAAGGCTACAATTATTATTTGCAAATTTCCTCTGATTGTGTCTGTCATATAGAGTACATAGCATTAATCAATTATTAGTGCATGTAATTATGAGGAATGTGTCATCACCTGCCGTTGTTAATTGGAGCCACAACTGATTATACCTCATGGTCTGCCGATGGGGCCACCCTATGTGTTTGAATCTTGCTTGATTGTAATTTAAACAAAACGGTTATTTATATGATTTAATCTGCAATTTATTGAAATTTTAATTGAAAAATTTAGAAGCCAGATTTTAATAATCGAATACGATTCGTTGCCATCTCAATAACTTTGATGAAACTATTTAAAACATCGTCCAAAAATAAAATGACTAATAATCATGGAGGTGTTACCTCGATTAACAAAGGTATCCACCCCCTCCCACCCCGAACAAATTGTGCTTTACGAAAGGTATAATATTTGAATAAATTGATTATTTTTATTTTTATCCATTTCAAGAAACACAAGAGCTTAAAAGATTCTTTTTGGAATTAAGCAGAGATCAACAAACGCTTCTACATGATGTGTGTATTTGTTTTCAATCATTTCCTGTGCTATATACAAACTGCATAAACAACTCCGATATATAATGCTCTATTTTTCAAGTACATAGCATGAAGAAAGCTTGTGGTCAGATTTCATTCTGTTCCAGGTCTCTGAACTTATGATATGCAAACATGAACTTCACGCTGACCCATGCTGGCTATGTATTCGCTGGGATAATATACTTGCCGGTAGCAATGTTTTCTGTTTTCTCAATTTTATGGGCTTTCAGAATTTAGCAGTTAGCACGGTTAATGAGAAATTTAGTTTTAAAAGTCGAGACATTTTATGTTAATTTTTGTTTTGGAAATATTTTATAAGATTTGTGGATTATTTGGTGGGCGATTTATTGGATGCAATTTGCAATACAGTACTGCGTAGATCAGTAACCAATTAAGGAAATTAATAATTCTTAATTAATATAACGGCTGGATTATGCGTTATATCTGAAAATGGGTATGTATCATTTTACCGGCTCTTGTATTTCTGTTAAGAAAGCCGTATGTACTTTTATCTGTTTTATAATAAATGTTTTTATTATGTGGTTCGTTTATAAACTATTTGTCTTGACTTTACATCTTTTATTATTTAAATTGTTTTTGTTATACAAATTTATTTTAGATCGATTGCGAAACAAATTCTTACAACTTATATTAATCACTCTCGAGACCAGATTCCTGATAGAATCCATCGCCACAAGGGAGAGAGAAACGTGGAATTTAAATGCCTTGCCTAAGGGCACAATCGTAATGTCTCCAGCAGGGTTCGAACTCCAGACCTTTCGCACCTTAAGCGAACATGCATCCACTGTGCTATCACAACTTCCACATTTCAAAGCTCCATTGCTAGAATTATATACATATATTAATGTTAACGTAGGTAGCTTACTCTAGAAGTAGGTTTCGGTCGTTATGCAATATTCTAACACGACCCAGCTAATAACATACATACTTGTAGAGTAAAATCTACCTCGGGTTATTCTGTGATATACCTACCTTGAACTATGCTGCGCGCGCACCGTGTTTTGGCTATTCCATTTATACAATGCGTGTAAAGTTTTATGAATGAAAGTCACGTGATGTTTGTAAATATTACCGTGGGAATTCGCGGAAGTGAGCTATTTTTAGAATCAGATAATCTCTTGTCCGTCTTGTTTTTCTGTTAAGTAACGTTTCAGTTACTATTCTGTACAGTTTTATTTGATAAAATAAATAAAATTATTGATCAGTTACAACGTTTGTTCATTTATGCACTAGATTGATATTTTCCATAAAAAATAACGTCATCACCCCTTACGCGGGAGGACATTTCGAAAGCCAAATGCAGAGGTGTAGCACCGCGTTTAAAGAAAATACTCCTTTGATTCTAGTCTAAAATTATTAGAAGTAAGTCGTGTTAGAATCGAAATATTAAGTATCAACCGTGGTATATCGCAGAATAACCCTCGTTTGTCGTTCTTATGCGTATTATACTCGTAAGAACTTCAAACTCTGGTTATTCTGCGATATACCACGGTTGATACTTATTATTTCTTAAATACAGTAAATGCTCGAGTCATTTGTAACCTAGCTCCTGCAATAACCAGACAAGGGTGGGGGATAGTGGAGTTAATGTACGAAGGTTTTACTGTCGATCCATATGCTAATAAGTGTCCGGGGTGGGCGGAAACATCAAGTAAAATCTTGCCAGGAGGGGCAGGGACCTATACTGGAGTTATTATCAGCAGGGCCCTACTCACACTCTACAGAAGAGTTACCATAGTCACCTATGGTGATGTACTTAATTTCGGAGAGCAATTATATATGGTTCGCACAATTGCCTTCATGGCCGAGTGATTACTGTTGTTGACGGCAAATTACTTACCCCTCACCGCTGCAGGTTCGAATCCCATTGGTCGATTCAAATTCTATCAAGTATGGAAGCTATTCAGTTGGCCTGCAGATGGTTGGTGGTTCGTCCCAGGTTCCCGTCCGTGCCTGAAATATTGCACCCGGGTTCTTCCGCCACCAATAGTAGCTGGAGAGTCGCCATGTGAACTCAACTGTTTGTGCGACGTTAAATCCCAGAAACAAGCTGTTTGAATGGCACCCTTGGGGGGGGTCCTTCACCAATAATAGCTGGAGAGTCGCCATGTGAACTCAACTGTTGGTGCGACTGTAAACTCTCAAAGCAAACGAAATCACACAATTATAAATAGGTTGTGTTTGTATATGACTGACTATATTGGTTGTGTTTGTATACGACTGACTATATTGGTTGTGTTTGTATACGACTGACTATTGGTTGTGTTTGTATATGACTGACTATATTGGTTGTGTTTGTATATGACTGACTATATTGGTTGTGTTTGTATATGACTGACTATATTGGTTGTGTTTGTATATGACTGACTATATTGGTTGTGTTTGTATATGACTGACTATATTGGTTGTGTTTGTATATGACTGACTATGCTCGTTGTGTTTGTATACGACTGACTATATTGGTTGTGTTTGTATAGGACTGACTATATTGGTTGTGTTTGTATACGACTGACTATATTGGTTGTGTTTGTATACGACTGACTATATTGGTTGTGTTTGTATACGACTGACTATATTGGTTGTGTTTGTATACGACTGACTATATTGGTTGTGTTTGTATATGACTGACTACTGACTATATTGGTTGTGTTTGTATATGACTGACTATATTGGTTGTGTGACTGACTATATTGGTTGTGTTTGTATATGACTGACTATATTGGTTGTGTTTATATACGACTGACTATATTGGTTGTGTGACTGACTATATTGGTTGTGTTTGTATATGACTGACTATATTGGTTGTGTTTTATATGACTGACTATATTGGTTGTGTTTGTATATGACTGACTATATTGGTTGTGTTTGTATATGACTGACTATATTGGTTGTGTTTGTATAGGACTGACTATATTGGTTGTGTTTGTATACGACTGACTATATTGGTTGTGTTTGTATACGACGGACTATTGGTTGTGTTTGTATACGACTGACTATATTGTTGTATTTAAATGAATAAGCAAATTGTAAAAATGCATTGATATCAGTCCGATCTCCCCGACATGTTGAGAATATTTTACATACTGATTAAAAATAAACATCTTTAAAACGGAAGCATTGAAAGTGACAGACTTTGTCAGGATCAAAATGATATTCTCTGATGATTCCCAGTTAATGACTTCAATTATTCCTGGGTTTTTTTTTGAGCGAAGCGAACATTATTCCAGTTACTTAAAGACATGTTGATGTGATTCAGGTTTCATGACACGTGAATATATTTCCAGTTGCTTAAAGACATCTTGTGATTCATGACACGTGAATATATTTCCAGTTGCTTAAAGACATGTTATGTTTCAGTGAATATATTTCCAGTTGCTTAAAGACATGTTTCAGGTTTCAGTGAATATATTTCCAGTTGCTTAAAGACATGTTATGTTTCAGGTTTCAGTGAATATATTTCCAGTTGCTTAAAGACATGTTATGTTTCAGGTTTCAGTGAATATATTTCCAGTTCCTTAAAGACATGTTATGTTTCAGGTTTCAGTGAATATATTTCCAGTTCCTTAAAGACATGTTATGTTTTAGGTTTTATTTTAACCTCGTTCTGGTTGGATGATTTTTTTGCAGATTTACGGCCATTTGAACAGTTTTCAATGCTAACTGCTTTCATCTCCAAATTGCTTTTTTGGTATTTCACCAAGCTGGGCATGAAGCACCAGTATGTCTAGTTCTATATTGTAATCCCGTTCTTGTTGATGATTTTTATGCGGATTTACGACCATTTGAAGATTTTTATAACGCAACGCATGTCTGCGTTTCATCTTCAAAACTTCATAATATTACACATGGCTTTTCATTGCAATGACTTCATATATTGCTCGTTTATTACTCCACCGAAGCACCAGAATATGGGGCGCTCGCTGCTTTGCTATTTATTCGTTATTATGGATATCTATAATTCCAGGCGCACCATTTTGCTATTTATTCAGCATTTATGGATATCCATAATTCGATTTTGGATATCCATAATTCCATTAGATTATTGGATATCCATAATTTGATTTATGGATATCCATAATTCCAGGCGCACCATTTTGCTATTTATTCAGCATTTATGGATATCCATAATTAGATTTTTGGATTCCATAAATAGATTATTGGATATCCATAATTCCATTAGATTATTGGATAACCATAATTCCATTAGATTATTGGATATCCATAATTCCATTAGATTATTGGATATCCATAATTCCATTAGATTATTGGATATCCCTAATTTGATTTTTGGATATCCAAAAATCGAATTATGGATATCTATAAATACTGAATATAAGCAAAATGGCGCTCGGTCAGAATTTTTGGGAGAAGTGAGAAAGCGCGTGATCGCTTCCTTAAATGGTGTTCTTTAATATACTTCTGCAAAATAGGGTTAAAATGCGCAATACAACCATTAAATACAACATTTGAATAGGAGTACTTTATACTAGACAAAATTTTGTTTGAAAATCGTAAAAAACAAAAAATATTTTTTTTAGGGAGAAGTGGGGCCGCCCACCTGAATATTTCGCCCACATCGCCCTCTAGAATGATCCCTGTCCAAAAATAGAATTATGGATATCCATAACTACTGATTAAATCCACATAACATAACAGTGAGTGGGTAGACATATGTTGTTGTTTTTTCAACAACAATTTCTAGTTTACATTATCATCATCATTCATGATATTACTTTATTTTATGTATTGTGTACATTATAAGTGATATTAATAGTTTTCTATGTGCATGATTGAAATATAATTTGGTCATTCACTTCAACAAACAAACAAATTATTTTAGCCTAAAAAGTGTTTTTGATAGATTAAGGATGCAACCATGCCTAGCTAAGCTTACAGCAGTGAGAAATAAAATGACTGTACAGATAAATAGAGGATATTAGGTTACTGTTACGGTACTGTCTTTATTAGACTGTACAGATAAATAGAGGATATTAGGTTACTGTTACGGTACTGTCTTTATTAGACTGTACAGATAAATAGAGGATATTAGGTTGCTGTTAAGGTACTGTCTTTATTAGACTGTACAGATAGAGGATATTAGGTTGCTGTTAAAGTACTGTCTTTATTAGGCAGAGGATATTAGGTTGCTGTTAAGGTACTGTCTTTATTAGGCAGAGGATATTAGGTTGCTGTTAAGGTACTGTCTTTATTAGGCAGAGGATATTAGGTTGCTGTTAAGGTACTGTCTTTATTAGACTGTACAGATAGAGGATATTAGGTTGCTGTTAAAGTACTGTCTTTATTAGGCAGAGGATATTAGGTTGCTGTTA
>JABXNX010003799.1:0-22035 GCA_014843695.1 Archivesica marissinica | reverse complement strand
CTACACATGTATACGATATACTGAAACTGCACATACTACACATGTATACGATATACTGAAACTACACATACTACACATGTATACGATATACTGAAACTACACATACTACACATGTATACGATATACTGAAACTACACATACTACACATGTATACGATATACTGATACTACACATGTATACGATATACTGAAACTACACATACTACACATGTATACGATATACTGAAACTACACATACTACACATGTATACGATATACTGAAACTGCACATACTACACATGTATACGATATACTGAAACTACACATGTATACGATATACTGAAACTACACATACTACACATGTATACGATATACTGAAACTACACATACTACACATGTATACTATATACTGAAACTACACATACTACACATGTATACGATATACTGAAACTACACATACTACACATGTATACGATATACTGAAACTACACATGTATACGATATACTGAAACTACACATACTACACATGTATACGATATACTGAAACTACACATACTACACATGTATACGATATACTGAAACTACACATACTACACATGTATACGATATACTGAAACTACACATACTACACATGTATACGATATACTGAAACTACACATACTACACATGTATACGATATACTGAAACTACACATACTACACATGTATACGATATACTGAAACTACACATACTACACATGTATACGATATACTGAAACTACACATACTACACATGTATACGATATACTGAAACTACACATACTACACATGTATACGATATACTGAAACTACACATACTACACATGTATACGATATACTGAAACTACACATACTACACATGTATACGATATACTGAAACTACACATGTATACGATATACTGAAACTACACATACTACACATGTATACGATATACTGAAACTACACATACTACACATGTATACGATATACTGAAACTACACATGTATACGATATACTGAAACTACACATACTACACATGTATACGATATACTGAAACTACACATACTACACATGTATACGATATACTGAAACTACACATACTACACATGTATACGATATACTGAAACTACACATACTACACATGTATACGATATACTGAAACTACACATACTACACATGTATACGATATACTGAAACTGCACATACTACACATGTATACGATATACTGAAACTACACATGTATACGATATACTGAAACTACACATACTACACATGTATACGATATACTGAAACTACACATACTACACATGTATACTATATACTGAAACTACACATACTACACATGTATACTATATACTGAAACTACACATACTACACATGTATACGATATACTGAAACTACACATGTATACGATATACTGAAACTGCACATACTACACATGTATACGATATACTGAAACTACACATACTACACATGTATACGATATACTGAAACTACACATACTACACATGTATACGATATACTGAAACTACACATACTACACATGTATACGATATACTGAAACTGCACATACTACACATGTATACGATATACTGAAACTACACATACTACACATGTATACGATATACTGAAACTACACATACTACACATGTATACGATATACTGAAACTACACATACTACACATGTATACGATGTACTGAAACTGCAGACTACACATGTATATGATGTACTACTCTATATGTGATCATTCAAGTATATCCAAACGTTATCATTCAAAGCATGTGCCAAGCGAATGCAGAATCGACTGTACATGCAGCAGGTCGATATTTAGCACACATGTTAATAGTGTCAATGTTAATGTTCATGACCTTTGAATTGCTTCAGAGCAATTATGAGCACCGATGCCGTAAAACACCCGTATTTCCCACCGGACTTATATCTTCCGCATTATAAACCAAATATTACAAGCATTAGAGAACTGCTAGGAATATTCTTTGGATTAGTTGCAATTGTAATCGCTATAATATTGTTGTTGACGAAACGTAAATCAAACGGTGTAAGGATAAAAATATGCTGGTTTGTTTCGTGTGGGTTCATTCACAGTGTATTGGAAGGATACTTCAGCCTCTACCATGCTACGTTGGCTGGCGAACACACGTATTTGGCACAGATGTGTAAGTTTTGCTTATTAGTTATACACATTATTTGTTCTAACGTCGCTACCGTGCCTATATGACCTACGGGCAGTTCTAACACATTATGTTATGTTATATAGTCGGTTCAAAAGCTCACTCAAAGCTTACAAGTGTTGTACTGTTGCTATCTTGCCGACTCACAATAAAATGTATGCAATGTATTGCAATAGTACATATACCATACAACAGATACAAAACATAGCATGATAATGCAATAGTACATATGTCATACAACAACAGATACAATACATAGTATGATAATGCAATAGTACATATGCCATACAACAACAGATACAATACATCGCATGATAATGCAATAGTACATATGCCATACAACAACAGATACAATACATAGCATGATAATGCAATAGTACATATGCCATACAACAACAGATACAATACATAGTATGATAATGCAATAGTACATATGTCATACAACAACAGATACAATACATAGTATGATAATGCAATAGTACATATGCCATACAACAACAGATACAATACATAGCATGATAATGCAATAGTACATATGCCATACAACATATACAATACATAGCATGATAATGCAATAGTACATATGCCATACAACAACATATACAATACATAGTATGGCAATGCAATAGTACATATGCCATACAACAACATATACAATACATAGTATGGCAATGCAATAGTACATATGCCATACAACAACATATACAATATATAGCATGATAATGCAATAGTACATATGCCATACAACAACATATACAATATATAGCATGATAATGCAATAGTACATATGCCATACAACAACATATACAATACATAGCATGATAATGCAATAGTACATATGCCATACAACAACATATACAATACATAGTATGGCAATGCAATAGTACATATGCCATACAACAACAGATACAATACATAGCATGATAATGCAATAGTACTTATGCCATACAACAACATATACAATACATAGCATGATAATGCAATAGTACATATGCCATACAACAACATATACATTACAATACATAGCATGATAATGCAATAGTACATATGTCATACAACAACAGATACAATACATCGCACGATAATGCAATAGTACATATGCCATACAACAACAGATACAATACATAGCATGATAATGCAATAGTACATATGTCATACAACAACAGATACAATACATAGCATGATAATGCAATAGTACATATGCCATACAACAACAGATACAATACATAGCATGATAATGCAATAGTACATATGTCATACAACAACAGATACAATACATAGTATGATAATGCAATAGTACATATGCCATACAACAACAGATACAATACATAGCATGATAATGCAAAAGTACATATGCCATACAACAACATATACAATACATAGTATGATAATGCAATAGTACATATGTCATACAACAACAGATACAATACATAGCATTATAATGCAATAGTACATATGCCATACAACAACATATACAATACATAGCATGATAATGCAATAGTACATATGCCATACAACAACAGATACAATACATAGCATGATAATGCAATAGTACATATGCCATACAACATATACAATACATAGCATGATAATGCAATAGTACGTATGTCATACAACAACAGATACAATACATAGTATGATAATGCAATAGTACATATGCCATACAACAACAGATACAATACATAGCATGATAATGCAATAGTACATACGTCATACAACAACAGATACAATACATCGCACGATAATGCAATAGTACATATGTCATACAACAACAGATACAATACATAGCATGATAATGCAATAGTACATATGCCATACAACATATACAATACATACATGATAATGCAATAGTACATATGCCATACAACAACAGATACAATACATAGCATGATAATGCAATAGTACATATGTCATACAACAACAGATACAATACATAGCATGATAATGCAATAGTACATATGCCATACAACATATACAATACATAGCATGATAATGCAATAGTACATATGCCATACAACAACAGATACAATACATAGCATGATAATGCAATAGTACATATGTCATACAACAACAGATACAATACATAGTATGATAATGCAATAGTACATATGCCATACAACAACATATACAATACATCGCACGATAATGCAATAGTACATATGTCATACAACAACAGATACAATACATAGTATGGCAATGCAATAGTACATATGCCATACAACAACATATACAATACATAGCATGATAATGCAATAGTACATATGCCATACAACAACAGATACAATACATAGCATGATAATGCAATAGTACATATGTCATACAACAACAGATACAATACATAGCATGATAATGCAATAGTACATATGTCATACAACAACAGATACAATACATAGTATGGCAATGCAATAGTACATATGCCATACAACAACATATACAATACATAGCATGATAATGCAATAGTACATATGCCATACAACAACAGATACAATACATAGCATGATAATGCAATAGTACATATGCCATACAACAACAGATACAATACATAGCATGATAATGCAATAGTACATATGCCATACAACAACAGATACAATACATAGTATGATAATGCAATAGTACATATGTCATACAACAACATATACAATACATAGCATGATAATGCAATAGTACATATGCCATACAACAACAGATACAATACATAGCATGATAATGCAATAGTACATATGCCATACAACAACAGATACAATACATAGTATGATAATGCAATAGTACATATGCCATACAACATATACAATACATAGCATGATAATGCAATAGTACATATGCCATACAACAACATATACAATACATAGCATGATAATGCAATAGTACATATGCCATACAACAACAGATACAATACATAGCATGATAATGCAATAGTACATATGCCATACAACAGATACAATACATAGCATGATAATGCAATAGTACATATGTCATACAACAACAGATACAATACATAGTATGGCAATGCAATAGTACATATGCCATACAACAACAGATACAATACATAGCATGATAATGCATTAGTACATATGTCATACAACAACAGATACAATACATAGTATGATAATGCAATAGTACATATGCCATACAACAACAGATACAATACATAGCATGATAATGCAATAGTACATATGCCATACAACAACATATACAATACATAGCATGATAATGCAATAGTACATATGTCATACAACAACAGATACAATACATAGTATGATAATGCAATAGTACATATGCCATACAACAACATATACAATACATCGCACGATAATGCAATAGTACATATGTCATACAACAACAGATACAATACATAGTATGGCAATGCAATAGTACATATGCCATACAACAACATATACAATACATAGCATGATAATGCAATAGTACATATGCCATACAACAACAGATACAATACATAGCATGATAATGCAATAGTACATATGCCATAGAACATATACAATACATAGCATGATAATGCAATAGTACATATGCCATACAACAACATATACAATACATAGTATGGCAATGCAATAGTACATATGTCATACAACAACAGATACAATACATAGTATGGCAATGCAATAGTACATATGCCATACAATAACATATACAATATATAGCATGATAATGCAATAGTACATATGCCATACAACATATACAATACATAGCATGATAATGCAATAGTACATATGCCATACAACAACATATACAATACATAGCATGATAATGCAATAGTACATATGCCATACAACAACAGATACAATACATAGCATGATAATGCATTAGTACATATGTCATACAACAACAGATACAATACATCGCACGATAATGCAATAGTACATATGTCATACAACAACAGATACAATACATAGTATGGCAATGCAATAGTGCATATGCCATACAACAACATATACAATACATAGCATGATAATGCAATAGTACATATGCCATACAACAACAGATACAATACATAGCATGATAATGCAATAGTACATGTGTCATACAACAACATATACAATACATAGCATGATAATGCAATAGTACATATGTCATACAACAACAGATACAATACATAGTATGGCAATGCAATAGTACATATGCCATACAACAACAGATACAATACATAGCATGATAATGCAATAGTACATATGCCATAGAACATATACAATACATAGCATGATATTGCAATAGTACATATGCCATACAACAACAGATACAATACATAGTATGGCAATGCAATAGTACATATGCCATACAACAACATATACAATATATAGCATGATAATGCAATAGTACATATGCCATACAACAACATATACAATACATAGTATGGCAATGCAATAGTACATATGCCATACAACAACAGATACAATACATAGTATGGCAATGCAATAGTACATATGCCATACAACAACATATACAATACATAGCATGATAATGCAATAGTACATATGCCATACAACAACAGATACAATACATAGCATGATAATGCAATAGTACATATGCCATACAACAACAGATACAATACATAGCATGATAATGCAATAGTACATATGCCATACAACAACAGATACAATACATAGTATGATAATGCAATAGTACATATGTCATACAACAACAGATACAATACATAGTATGATAATGCAATAGTACATATGTCATACAACAACAGATACAATACATAGTATGATAATGCAAATGGTTTGGGCCACACGTTTAAACAACAGTAAGTTTAAACGTTATTTATTTTACAACGATTGCGAAGCACGTTCTAACAACATATATTAATCACTCTCGTTGGCGCGGATGAAAGCGTATATGTGGTCATTCGTGTGGGAGGAAACCGGAGTACCCGCAGAAAATCCAGCTGTCCGATCTGGTGACCACCGTACCATATCACATATTTCCCGGTCCGCGGATCGAACCCGGGTTGCATTGGTGAGGAGCGAGCGCGGCAACCACTGCGCTAATCGGACAACAGTAGACAACTGTCAACACAAGAACAACAAGTTAACGTTTGATTAAATTAATGTACTGGGTTTTGTTACAGTAAAGAGCACAACTCATATAATGGGGGGGGGGGGGGTGTGGGAAAGACTCATCGCTATGATAGAGATGGAGATTTGATTCCATACATCGGGGTCATCCACAGACGCTTGAGTCTGGATAAGTGGTTTCGGGTTCGTATGGTCCATAATTACTCCGATTTTGACGGGATGTCATTTTTAAATATCCTTGGATATGGCTTAAAATGTTTTTAAAAATTGGTTTTCAACACAAACCACTTGTCAAGATCTCAAGTGTATGTGTGGTAGCCCATCGTGACAATGGGATGCGAATACTGTATAGTTATGTGATAATTGACCAACGATTATCAGGGGCGTAGCTTGGCTGGAATCGATGTGTAGGCCAACTTACAAATTAAGACGGAAGGGGGTCCGGGGGTCGTCCCCAGGACAACTATTTATAGCGTATATAATTTATTCCTGGCCTCCCGATTTTTGTTGCGAAATTGGCATTTTTATTTTTTCGTGGGGGGGATAGTGTAGGCCACAGCCTACACGGCCTATAGGAAGCTACGCTAATGATTATTCCGGGTGCATTAACACACGATTCCTTGATATTTTCTTTTATTTCAGGGAAAGAATATGGGCATGGAGATAGCAGATACGTCTCGTTAGTATCTCAAAATTTGTTTAACCCATAACCTGACGAATAAATTGGACGGAATGTGCAAACAACATAGATCCAGATCAGCAGCGGCGTAGCGCTGCGTCTGATCAGGATCTATGCTGTTTGCTATTCAGGCAAGTGTTTTAGTTCCACTATCCGAATAGCAAAGAGCATAGAGCATGATCAGACAGCACGTTCTGTGCACATTCTGTGCCGTCTGATCTGGCTGTATGCTGTAGTCGTGATTGGCAGGTTATGGGTTACCATACTTCAGGTTCATAATATTAGATAAATGTGTTACGATAATATTTCAAATCGTAAGTAATCATAGTAAACTCAGCGTAGTGAAAACATGCATACACTAAATTTTGAATTAATTAATCACGGAAATAATAAGAATTAGTTGATGCAAATTAATTTGAGCTCGATTGCGAAACAAGTTCTTACAACTTACAGTAATCACTCTCGAGATTTGTGATGGAATCCATCGCCGTGAGTGAGCGAGGAGGTAATGTGGAATTTAAATGTATTGGACACAATCGTAACGGCTCCAGCTGGGGTCGAACTCCGGGCCCTTCGCACCTGAAGCAAACGCTCTACCACAGTGCTGTCACGACTTCCATAAAAACAAGTCCTTGATATAGCGTCATATTTCATCTATATATCATGTGAAGTCTCAATGGCAATGAACGTGCAAAGTTGCAAATACAAACACAATTGCATTTCAGGGGCGAAACTTGCACAGTTGCAATGGAAACCATCACAGCCTTCGTTGACGGACCACTATGTTTCCTGACTGCAGCAGCTTTCGCTTTTCCCCAGGGTGCTCGGTACCGCTTTGTTTTACAGCTGGTCGTTTCTATATGCCACCTTTATGGAGACACGATGTACCTCTCGACTGAGATGCTAGACGGGTTCGCCCACAGTGAGATGTGGCATCCACTGCATTTCTGGTTCTATTTCGTGTTTTTAAATGCAATATGGATTATTATACCTGGTATTAACGTTATTGATGCATGTATGGCTCTAAGTCACTCTCAACAACAAGCGGATAAGCTAACTCCTCAGAAGAAACGAAACTCGAAGAAAGTTAAATGAGGAAATAGATTTATTTATAAGAGCTACATTCCCTAAATCTACGCAGACTAGATCAACGACGTATTGACAGTAGGTTATCCCTTATGTATAAAATTCATGATTAAATGGTTGCTATCCCCATTGAAAATTACCTAGTTCTCCTCTCCCGTCCTGCTCGCCACTGCCATTCCTTAAGCTATAGGTTAATTACAGCAACTACAGACTACTACAAGTTTTCCTTTTTTCCAAGAACAATATACCATTGGAACCATCTCCCTCCTGACATTGCCCAACTCCCTACCATCGAGCAATGCAATACGGCCCGCGAGGTGTTCGACATTAGAAGAAGATAGATACATGTAGGTAAAAGTGTGTGTTAATACGCATTTCACAGACGAAGCAAAATGCCAAATCAGAATGAGATTACCTTAGATAAACATCGGAAGTAAGTGTTGTACTCGTAAAACTTGATAAAAGCGAAGCTCTGCGGAAATGAATTAAGAAGCAGAATTAAAAAATGTAAGAAGGTGAGAAGTATTCACCATGCTCTACAAGTATTCCATCAGTAGTAGTGTGAACACCTTGAAAGAAATGTAGTTCGTTGTTAAATTTATTGCAGTTGGGTGACTAACTTTTATAAGACGATTAAAATAAACATCATCTAAAAGTGATTATTGTGGCCTATGGTAATTATTATAACTAGATGTTTAGAGGGCTGTGTGGGCTGCTGTAATCTCAGTGTGTGTTTTGTTGTCATATCTCCGACTGTCACTCACACAAGAATGTGTGCCAACGACAGTCGGTGGTAGACCGGATGGATACAATACCCGGTGCATTTATATTTCTGAGATGTCCAAGACTGCATTTATAAGAAATACAGTGCAACAATTTACTGTATTAATACTCGTCAAGATACCATAATAAAGACAGTACAAGTATTTGTTGTATGTGACAAAATAATATTACATCAGAAGCACATTTTACCACACATTTACCCACATCAATTGGGGGGGGGGGGGTTGCTAGTTTGCGGCACAACGCTTGTTGTTGTTGTCTGAATGGGGATTAGTTTAAACTTTATTTATTTTACAACGATTGCGAAGCAAGTTTTATCAACTTATATTAATGGAGTCACCTCTGGTTCTTTTACGTGCACATTGTAAAGCACCGACACGAGACCTCGGTTTAAAGTCCCATCTGAAAGACTGTTAATTTTATTAGGGTCAGGCGGGGAATCGAACCAAATATCATCATATTCCATAACATATTATATATAGTTTCTCTACTTTTCAGCTTTAACATACTATATAATTCCAATGTGCAGTGTTCACTTATAGTCCTATATTTTGATTGTATTTGATTTGTGTTGAGGGCCTCGTGGTAGATTAACTTTTATTAAATGAGTTCTCTCGTAAAATAAAGTCTTTATTATTATTGTTATTATTATTATTACTACTCTCCTAGTAATGCATCTTCGAACCCGGGTAATTGTGAAGCACTTGTAAATGTGCTTGGATGGATGCTGTACCACGTGCTACCATGGTCGTGACTGGCAACATAGGCCAGACCGTTCTGTGAGATTCCATACAGGTGACCACTGTCACCGTCCATTCCTAATAGTGTCCCTAATACGGGCGACATTCCTGAAATAAGAAAAACAACAACGAAACTAAGAACAAATGTAGTTTACAATGCAGTTTCACAAAATAAAACGATACGTTCTGTGGTACAACTATACACGTTTATTTATATATGTACATATATATATATATTGCATTACCATTACGAGGTGAAACAAGAAACCATCGCGAGACACGCATAATTATGTGCAATATATAGCTTGTGTCAAAGAAAAAATCGACACCATTTCGACCTGAAATATGACTGGTGTGTGGTTTGCTACCGGTGGTTGACCATATAGAAAAGATTTTGGAGAGTAGTGCAATGACACAGATATATACCCATTCCAGAATCTCCTCTGGTTCTTATACGTGCACGGTGTAAAATACCAACACGAGACATCGGTTGAAAGTCCCAGCTGAAAGACGGGGGACAGTTACAGTACATGCAGTTACAGTACATGAGAGTACATGTAGTTACAGTACATGATAGTACATGTAGTTACAGTACATGACAGTACATGTAGTTACAGTACATGACAGTACATGTAGTTACAGTACATGACAGTACATGTAGTTACAGTACATGACAGTACATACAGTTACAGTACATACAGTGACAGTACATGTAGTTACAGTACATACAGTTACAGTACATGCAGTTATAGTACATACAGCTACGGTACATGACAGTACATACAGTTACAGTACATACAGTTACAGTACATACAGTTACAGTACATGACAGTACATACAGTTACAGTACATGACAGTACATACAGTTACAGTACAAACAGTTACAGTACATGACAGTACATACAGTTACAGTACATGACAGTACATACAGTTACAGTACATACAGTTACAGTGCATGACCGTACATACAGTTACAGAACATGACAGTACATGTAGTTACAGTGCATACAGTGACAGTACATGTAGTTACAGTACATACAGTGACAGTACATGTAGTTACAGTACATACAGTTACAGTACATACAGTTACAGTACATGCAGTTACAGTACATACAGCTACAGTACATGACAGTTACAGTACATACAGTTACAGTACATGACAGTACATACAGTTACAGTACATGACCGTACATACAGTTACAGTACAAACAGTTACTGTACATGACAGTACATACCGTTACAGTACATGACGGTACATACAGTTACAGTACATACAGTTACAGTACATACAGTTACAGTACATACAGTTACAGTACATACAGTTACAGTACATACAGTTACAGTACATGACAGTACATACAGTTACAGTACATACAGTTACAGTACATACAGTTACAGTACATACAGTTACAGTACATACAGTTACAGTACATGACAGTACATACAGTTACAGTACATACAGATACAGTACATACAGTTACAGTACATGACAGTACATACAGTTACAGTACATACAGTTACAGTACATACAGTTACAGTACATACAGTTACAGTACATACAGTTACAGTACATACAGTTACAGTACATAACAGTGCATACAGTTACAGTACATACAGTTACAGTACATGACAGTACATACAGTTACAGTACATGACAGTACATACAGTTACAGTACATGATAGTGCATACAGTTACAGTACATGACAGTACACACAGTTACAGTACTTACAGTTACAGTACATACAGTTACACTACATACAGTTAGAGTACATACAGTTACAGTACATACAGTTACAGTACATACAGTTACAGTACATAAAGTTACTACAGTACATACATACAGTTACAGTACATACAGTTACAGTACATACAGATACAGTACATACAGATACAGTACATACATACAGTTACAGTACATACAGTTACAGTACATACAGTTACAGCACAAACAGTTACAGTACATACAGTACATACAGATACAGTACATACATACAGTTACAGTACATACAGTTACAGTACATACAGTTACAGCACATACAGTTACAGTACATACAGTACATACAGTTACAGTACATACAGTACATACAGTTACAGTACATACAGTTACAGTACATACCGTTACAGTACATACAGCTACGGTACATACAGTACATACAGTTACAGTACATACAGTTACAGTACATACAGTTACAGTACATACAGTTACAGTACATACAGTTACAGTACATACAGTTACAGTACATACAGTTACAGTACATACAGTTACAGTACATAACAGTGCATACAGTTACAGTACATACAGTTACAGTACATACAGTTACAGTACATGACAGTACATACAGTTACAGTACATGACAGTACATACAGTTACAGTACATGATAGTGCATACAGTTACAGTACATGACAGTACACACAGTTACAGTACTTACAGTTACAGTACATACAGATACAGTACATACATACAGTTACAGTACATACAGTTACAGTACATACAGTTACAGCACAAACAGTTACAGTACATACAGTACATACAGATACAGTACATACATACATACAGTTACAGTACATACAGTTACAGTACATACAGTTACAGCACATACAGTTACAGTACATACAGTTACAGTACATACAGTTACAGCACATACAGTTACAGTACATACAGTTACAGTACATACAGTTACAGTACATACAGTTACAGTACATACAGTTACAGTACATACAGCTACAGTACATACAGTTACAGTACATACAGTTACAGTACATACAGTTACAGTACATACAGTTACAGTACATACAGTTACAGTACATAACAGTGCATACAGTTACAGTACATACAGTTACAGTACATACAGTTACAGTACATGACAGTACATACAGTTACAGTACATGACAGTACATACAGTTACAGTACATGATAGTGCATACAGTTACAGTACATGACAGTACACACAGTTACAGTACTTACAGTTACAGTACATACAGTTAAAGTACATACAGTTACAGTACATACAGTTACAGTACATACAGTTACAGTACATACAGTACATACAGTTACAGTGCATAAAGTTACTACAGTACATACATACAGTTACAGTACATACAGTTACAGCACATACAGTTACAGTACATACAGTACATACAGTTACAGTACACACAGTACATACAGTTACAGTACATACAGTTACAGTACATACAGTTACAGTACATACAGTTACAGTACATACAGTACATACAGTTACAGTACATACAGTTACAGTACATACAGTTACAGTACATACAGTTACTACAGTTACAGTACATATTTCCTACTTACTATATATGGAATTGCTGATGTTCTTTATACATGTTTCTATCGTCCAAGATTTTCTGAATAACATAAAGAAATGGCTGTGTGCAATCGTATACTAACATAACACTTACCAGAGATGATAAACACGTCCCTGTGCGTTCTCTCAAGTCATAATCTGTTCTGCAACAGGGAAAGTGCACATATGGCCAGAGTGTCTAGTGTTCCTATTCCAGCAATTCTAAAGTCATATTCTGGTTAAAAAATTCACAGAATGTACAGGAGGGATAGCGTCACTGGCGTTTACGAGGCAAGATACACACCTGGAAACTTGAGAATTGTTTATACTCGCCCTTCTAACATGACATCCTGGAACAGTTCCCGTTATATATACATACATACATTCACATTAAGGTCAATACCCTACCTATTTCTTTTCGGAATGCCGCAGATATAAGCATGTCCATTGCTGGCTTTTACAGAAGACTTCTTTCCGTATCCTGTAAATAACGTAATAAAAATCATACATGCAGCATCTGCTCGTATACTATTTCGCAGAGTACAATTGTGAGTGTTTCCTCGCAAGAACAGTCGATGTGAATTTACAAACACGTTTGAAACACAGGGATTCGGCACGTTCGGGGGTACTAGTATATATATTTAAGTACTTAAATATATATACTAGTACCCCCATACGTGCCGAATCCCTGTGGTTTGAAAGAGGTCTACAGCCATACAAGCAGGTTGTTTTCACTTCAATCCTACATGTATGTATATATTATAAATAATTGACTATGTTTATTCAAAGAAATAAATATTGTTTAAACTAAGCAAGTTTTTTTAAAACACTCCCAAATGTCGTTCAGGGTCCATTGTAAATACATGTGTGTTCATGTTTCCATCGCAACTGCTAAGCGCTTTCACAAAGGATTGATGTTACTGATATTTCAGCCATAACGTTTACGAGTCGTCACATGCCACAAACAGCTACATCACATACAGTCAACTGTTATCGCATGCCACAAACAGCTACATCACATACAGTCAACTGTTACCGCATGCTACAAACAGCTGTATCACATACAGTCAACTGTTACCGCATGCCACAAACAGCTGTATCACATACAGTCAACTGTTACCGCATGCCACAAACAGCTATATCACATACAGTCAACTGTTACCGCATGCCACAAACAGCTATATCACATACAGTCAACTGTTACCGCATGCTACAAACAGCTATATCACATACAGTCAACTGTTACCGCATGCCATAAACAGCTATATCACATACAGTCAACTGTTATCGCATGCCACAAACAGCTATATCACATACAGTCAACTGTTATCGCATGCCACAAACAGCTATATCACATACAGTCAACTGTTACCGCATGCCACAAACAGCTACCGTACATACAATCAACTGTTACCGCATGCCACAAACAGCTATATCTCATACAGTCAAGTGTTATCGCATACCACAAACAGCTATATCACATACAGTCAAGTGTTATCGCATACCACAAACAGCTATATCACATACAGTCAACTGTTACCGCATACCACAAACAGCTATATCTCATACAGTCAAGTGTTATCGCATACCACAAACAGCTATATCACATACAGTCAACTGTTACCGCATACCACAAACAGCTATATCACATACAGTCAAGTGTTATCGCATACCAAAACAGCTATATCACATACAGTCAATTGTTACCGCATGCCACAAACAGCTGTATCACATACAGTCAATTGTTACCGCATGCCACAAACAGCTGTATCACATACAGTCAACGGTTATCGCATGCCACAAACAGCTGTATCACATACAGTCAATTGTTACCGCATGTCACAAACAGCTACCTCACATACAGTCAACTGTTACCGCATGCCACAAACAGCTACCTCACATACAGTCAACTGTTATCGCATGCCACAAACAGCTACCGTACATACAGTCAACTGTTACCGCATGCCACAAACAGCTATATCACATACAGTCAACTGTTATCGCATGCCACAAACAGCTACATCACATACAGTCAACTGTTATCGCATGCCACAAACAGCTATATCACATACAGTCAAGTGTTACCGCATGCCACAAACAGCTATATCACATACAGTCAACTGTTATCGCATGCCATAAACAGCTATATCTCATACAGTCAACTGTTATCGCATGCCACAAACAGCTATATCACATACAGTCAACTGTTATCGCATGCCATAAACAGCTATATCTCATACAGTCAACTGTTACCGCATGCCACAAACAGCTATATCACATACAGTCAACTGTTATCGCATGCCATAAACAGCTATATCTCATACAGTCAACTGTTATCGCATGCCACAAACAGCTATATCACATACAGTCAACTGTTATCGCATGCCACAAACAGCTACCGTACATACAGTCAACTGTTACCGCATGCCACAAACAGCTGTATAACATACAGTCAACTGTTATCGCATGCCACAAACAGCTATATCACATACAGTCAACTGTTATCGCATGCCATAAACAGCTATATCTCATACAGTCAACTGTTATCGCATGCCACAAACAGCTATATCACATACAGTCAACTGTTATCGCATGCCACAAACAGCTACCGTACATACAGTCAACTGTTACCGCATGCCACAAACAGCTGTATCACATACAGTCAACTGTTATCGCATGCCACAAACAGCTATATTACATACAGTCAACTGTTATCGCATGCCATAAACAGCTGTATCTCATACAGTCAATTGTTACCGCATGCCACAAACAGCTATATCACATACAGTCAACTGTTATCGCATGCCACAAACAGCTACATCACATACAGTCAACTGTTATCGCATGCCACACACAGCTGTATCTCATACAGTCAATGGTTAGTTAGATTATGCCATATATAGTTACCTCACATAGAGTTACGGGTTCGAGCATGCCACACATAGTTACCTTCGATGTGATTACCGTAACATACCTGTCAGAGTGTTCACACATAGCCGATGGTAATCCATTACCCAGCCACACTCGTCTTCAGTAGAACATCTACACAGAGCAAAACCATTTTCAAGGCATTGACAACGTGGTTCCTCGTGAGTATTTGCTATATTGACTGTGACAATAATATAAAACTGGGTGAATATAGTTGCATATCTCGGGTTTAAGCAAAACTATGCGGTCTTGGTAAGATTATATACGCAAACATCGTTCTATTAATCCGGTATACATTCACCACAGTGGCAGGTAGGTCTCTATAGACATGTGGTCTGTAATCATGGCGTTTTAGCACATATTTGACTGTATATATGCCAGTTTGGTTGACGAACTTCCACGTAATATGACGACATTCTGCTAGTGTCGAGACAGGAATGGTAAAATATTACTACATTTAAACGGTATAACTATCACGCAAATATTATTATTAATAATAATAATATAGTACTAGTATATACTATAGAACTCATGAATCTACCTTGAGGCCATCAGCATATACTAGTATACAAATCAAATGCAATCAAAGATAGGACTATAAGTGAAAATTACACATTGGAATTATTTAGTAATATATGTTAAAGCTGAAAAGTAGAGAAACTATATATAATATGTTATGGAATATGATATAATTATTGTATAGTAGAGTAGAAAAAGGGGAATGAGACAATTAATGACAATAAAACTATATAACAATGTGCAGATATGACATATAGGGGTATCTTGAAAAACGTCATGAAATGAAATCAGCTTAAATACATTCGCGAGGTCTCATGTCGGTGCTTTACACCGTGCACGTAAAAGAACCAGAGGATACTCTGGAATGGGTCTCTCTCTGTAGCATTGCACTATCCTCCAAAAATCTAAAATAACTACACGCACGCACGCACGCACGCACACACACTCACACACTCACACTCAAACACACACGTGTATAAACAAACGTACGTACCGTTTGATTCCACGAGAGTACCTATCTTATAAGGAAATACAATGCCATATCCCCGCTCCTCATTATCACGACCATTATTATAACGTATGTCGTCGTAGATTTCGAACTCTTTTCCTGGTTCGTAAATCACATGTGAAGTATTCAATGTCAGGACGAATTGGATTCGTACGTTTTGAACGAAGGAAAGTCTTCCAAACTGAAAGTATAATATTTATAGATATAAGATTGCAATTGATAGTTTATCCGAGAGTGTCTTACGATCAAGCTCCAGGTTCAAGGTGTGTATTGTTAGGGGGGGTGGAGGGGGGGTGGTGGAGGGGGGTGGAGGGGGTGGAGGGGGGGGGGTCGTTTACCATGCTTCGTTCGTATGCCCAATACATTATACATTACAGATAATTTATAAACTCACTAAAATTATTGGTTTCTTTGAGATAATTGTGGGTAACATTGAATCGTTACAAATAGTACAGATATATAGTGTTCTATAGATGGAATTCGCTTTCTGATCACATAAACAATCTACCCGGGTAAGTCCGGTGTAAATTGTCTTTGGCATTGGTAGTACATATACATTAAAACATTCGTCTACCTGTCACGCTATATTGGAACTTCCGATAATACAAGCGATATTGAATTGTACATACATACATGAACAGTCAATTGTACATATATACATTAACAGTCAATTGTACATATATACACGAACAGTCAATTGTACATATATACATGAACAGTCAATTGTACATATATACACGAACAGTCAATTGTACATATATACATGAACAGTCAATTGAACATATATACATTAACAGTCAATTGTACATATATACACGAACAGTCAATTGTACATATATACACGAATAGTCAATTGTACATATATACACGAACAGTCAATTGTACATATATACACGAACAGTCAATTGTACATATATACATGAACAGTCAATTGTACATATATACATGAACAGTCAATTGTACATATATATATGAACAGTCAATTGTACATATATACATGAACAGTCAATTGTATATATATATACATGAACAGTCAATTGTACATATATACACGAACATTCAAGTGTACATATATACATGAACAGTCAATTGTACATATATACATGAACAGTCAATTGTACATATATACATGAACAGTCAATTGTACATATATACACGAACAGTCAATTGTACATATATACATGAACAGTCAATTGTACATATATACACGAACAGTCAATTGTACATATATACATGAACAGTCAATTGTACATATATACATGAACATTCAATTGTACATATATACATGAACAGTCAATTGTACATATATACATGAACAGTCAATTGTACATATATACACGAACAGTCAATTGTACATATATACATGAACATTCAATTGTACATATATACATGAACATTCAATTGTACATATATACATTAACAGTCAATTGTACATATATACATGAACAGTCAATTGTACATATATACATTAACAGTCAATTGTACATATATACATGAACAGTCAATTGGGATATATGTGGAAGTCGTGATAGCGCAGTGGATGCGCGTTCGCTTCAGGTGCGAAAGGTCCGGAGTTCGAGCCCCGCTGGAGCCGCCCTTAGGCAAGGCATTTAAATTCCACATTGCCTCTTCTCTCTCCCTCGTGGCGATGGATTCCATCAGGAATGAGGTCTCGAGAGTGATAAATATAAGTTGTAATAACTTGTTTTACAATCCAGCTAAAATAAATTTGTATAAACTAACAGTCAATTGTACATATATACATGAATAGTCAATTGCGTGTAGCCAGATTGCTTGCAAACTCATTCAGCGTAAACTAGCATCAACGAACACTTGCCAATGGGTAAACGTAATATTCTCAACTAAACAAGGCACCGTGGCCGAGTGGTAAAGGTCGTCGACATCAACTCACTTGCCCCTCACAGCTACATGTTGGAATCTCACTCTGGGTATCGAATAATTGCATGCAAGCAAGGTCGGTGGTTCTACTCGGTGCCCGCCCGATCGTGCCCGGAATGCTGCTGGAAATAGCACACGAGGTCTTCCTCTACCAGTAATAGTTGGAGTCACCATATGACCTAAGCAATCGGTTCGAGCCCCACTGGAGCCGTTACGATTGTGCCCTTAGGCAAGGCATTTAAAGTCCACGTTGCCTCTTCTCTCTCCCTCGTGGCGATGGATTCCATCAGGAATGAGGTCTCGAGAGTGATTTATATAAGTTGAAATAACTTGTTTCGCAATCGAGCTAAAATAAATTTGTATAAAGTAATGTATATATATGTACATGGTATACAGTTAGATGGTACTCGTTGATAAACAAACAGCGTAAAGCGACACTACATCAGTGAAAACACAAATCTTTGCAGAATGTAATTTACTATAATATGGTATAATTTCTTTCCAAATACTGAGTATTTCAACTAATAAAGCAAACGTCGTAGTAGTACATGCAGCTCTTTGTATGTTGTGTATACGTCATCACTTGTTGCTAAACGTCACCACCACCACTACAGAGCTCTTTGTATGTTGTGTATACGTCATCACTTGTTGCGTATACGTCACCACCACCACTACCGAGCTCTTTGCTTTTTTGGTATACGCGTCACTATATAGCCTATTGGTAATAGCTTTATAAATAGCGATCTCGTACCATTCTATAAATATAGACTACGAACCGATCCATAAATAACCAACGCTTCTATATAAATATAGACCGATTAGAACGGTCTCAGTCCTCAAGCGGCTTCAACGAATATACGGGTAAGTTCATTATATTATTCGAGCTAGGCGTACGTTTTTATCGAGTAAGAAATCCTAATTACAAACTTAACCTATGTACGAAAATGAATAATATATATCCTTACGCTAACTTCCATAAAAACGCGATAAATTATTAATAATCCGTAATGTACGTTTTAGAAGGGCATGTCACTAGACATAGCCATAGCGTATATGAAACACGTGGTGTTCCATGCCCTGTAACATAATTAACTGAATCCAAGCGGTATGAGGTTATATGTTTGTCAGGTGACCCTAAATAACCTTATCTAGAAATGCGAGAGAAATACACGGAGCACAGCTACAACCGTACGATACATCTCAGTTTAGCCACCTCACACCACACCATCACTACAGAAAATGAAGTCGAAACCGTTTGCAACAGTATTTACTACAACATACGTCATTAGTGTCATGGAATGCCATAGAAATGCATAAGCACGGAACCAAACACTGACGCACGTTAATTCTCTGCTCGGAATGCCTCCAATAATGAATCCAAACGGCATGAGGTTATATGTTTGCCAGTTGACCCTAAATAATCTTATCCGGGAATGCGAGAAATATTTATAAACATCACCAGACAGTAGGTACACACCATGAACACAGCATGGAACCAAACACTGACGAGAGCGTACATAACTTAATCCTCAGTTAATTGGTCTTAATTGATGAGATGTAGCTGATCCTATAGCCTCAATGAGAACGAAATATTTATTTCTGTCTGCTTATCAACTCGAAGGTATTTTCCATGCAACATTATTAGACTCGTTTCAAGTTTGATTTATTTGACATCTTGCCACGCGTACATTTGAATCGCAAAACCCACGCTGTATCTCAGCGGGAGGTCGATTTTGTTAAATGTCAAACACTCTTTTCGCTATCTAGCTAACATAAATTTGTAATTTCATCACCGGTTCAATAAAATAATCCAAGCGTTCATAAAATATTACGTTAGTGTGTGTGCGTGTGTGCGTGCGTGCGTGCCTGCGTGCGCGTGTGTGTGTCTGTGCGCGTGCGTGCCTGCGTGCGCGTGTGTGTGTGTCTGTGCGCGTGCGTGTGTGTGTATGTGTGTGCGTGTGTGTGCGTGTGCGTGCGTGCGTGCGTGAGTGCGTGCGTGCGCGCGTGCGTGCGCGTGCGTGCGTGTGTGATAACAATGTAATATTTGGCAAGTTACTGATTCCCTCTATCAGGTTGTATGTTGTTTGCGGTTATTTTATATAATGTATATCTATTTACCTTACCACACGCCCGTCTGTCCGTCCGTCCGTCCGTACGTCCATGCACTATCCTCCATCTTAACCACTAGGCCACGGAGACGGTGTATGTATGTTTCAACACAAGCGGTTGAAACTATAAATGGATGCTTCAACACCTGAGTTTGAAACTATGAATGTATATTTCAAATCAAACTATCAATATAGCCTATACATACATATGCAACACAGAGTTATAACACGCGTCGGTTTATACGAATAGCAGACGTAATGCCAACGAGTCCGACGC
>JABXNX010000241.1:0-20259 GCA_014843695.1 Archivesica marissinica | reverse complement strand
AGTTGTAGAGTGCATCACCAACCGTAAACACATACCTGACTAGTTGTAGAGTGCATACCAAGCTTAAACACATACCTGACTAGTTGTAGAGTGCATCACCAAGCTTAAACACATACCTGACTAGTTGTAGAGTGCATCACCAAGCTTAAACACATACATGACTAGTTGTAGAGTGCATACCAAGCTTAAACACATACATGACTAGTTGTAGAGTGTATCACCAAGCTTAAACACATACATGACTAGTTGTAGAGTGCATACCAAGCTTAAACACATACCTGACTAGTTGTAGAGTGTATACCAAGCTTAAACACATACCTGACTAGTTGTAGAGTGTATCACCAAGCTTAAACACATACCTGACTAGTTGTAGAGTGCATACCAAGCTTAAACACATACCTGACTAGTTGTAGAGTGCATACCAAGCTTAAACACATACCTGACTAGTTGTAGAGTGTATACCAAGCTTAAACACATACCTGACTAGTTGTAGAGTGTATACCAAGCTTAAACACATACCTGACTAGTTGTAGAGTACATCACCAAGCTTAAACACATACCTGACTAGTTGTAGAGTGTATACCAAGCTTAAACACATACCTGACTAGTTGTAGAGTATTTCTGTAGCTACTGAACAAGGCACCCTCTGCAGCAGTTATGTACTTAATATTGTACTTTGGGCCCACAGTGTGTATCACATGACGACACAACAGCTCAAAACCTTCACTCATCTTAGCTTCACCAGTCTTACAAACTGAAACAATACCAACATATAGTTGGCAATCAAACAAATACATGCAGCGGAACCCTACTTCCATTGAAGCTGCATAGACATGGTGAATGCACCTTTACCATCCATGCGACCATAACTTGTGTGATGTCTATGCACAATATAGATATCTGTCCATTTGCACGATACCTTTGAAAATGCCTTTAGTTCTCCGGGACAACCTCCGTGGTCGAGTGGTTACGGTCGTTGACTTATATACCACTGTAACCTATCATCACTGATGGTCACGGGTTCGAGCCCTGCTCAGACCATGTCTCTTTACATGAAACAGTTGGCAGTTTCTTGCAGAGGTTGGTGCACTATGTACTGGTTTACCGCTGGAGCCTGCCCAGGAAAGGTGTTGTTAGGTAAACTGCCCGTCGCTCAAATGGGAAACCGGTAGCGACGTTAAATAAACTTAAATTTTAAAACATCATTCATGCTATAATTAGAGTAGATGACCCTAATTTCGATAGTTTAAGGGAAAATATAACTAATATAAAACAATTTCCTAAAGGCCCCGTGGTCGGTTCACCATAAAATGATAAATATAAAAAAGGCGGCGTTGCATTTCAGAAGATTGCCTAAATATTTTTGAGAAATCTGTGATCCTTTTCCTAAATAAAAAGCGTTAACGACCGTACCCATGTGTCAAATTTGCACGTTTCGGATGTAATAATACTTTCATAATCCGAGAAACGACATGCTAGATCTAATACTAATAAAACATGAAAACCATTCCGTGAAAGTCTTTAGCGTGTGTCAATAATATGACCAATTACACAGTGTCTGTTGTGTCATGCATGACTCAACATAAACCAAATTGATCGGACCGTGGGGGGGGGGTCGTTTCAAGTTTCATTCGTTCGACTTGTTGTCTTGACAACAGCAGGATGTAACAGTGCTTTGATAGTATGATTGGGCTGAACATGTCATAAAATCAAAGTTAAAATCATAAACAAGGTACGGAAACATGGAATATTGGAAATATATACAATATAATGCTCCATTTATTGTCATGTTGACAGACCTGTAGTGTTAGACACCGCATTGTACAAACATAGCATTATTGTGACAAACTGCTTGTTGCCTTCCTTGTAATGCCATAGTTTGTTGGTAGTGTGTAGCCGTGGTGCCAGTCTGTCGATATTTCACTTTTTAACTTCTGGCAAAATGACATTGATATGATCAGAAACTCAATACGGCCCAATTAATCTCGGTGTTAAAATATATTTATTTGACTGACCAGGCAAAATATATCGACGCTTGTTCCCAGGCTAGGTAGTGTAAATTAATCATCAAACACAACACACACAATACAAATAACTTACACTAACCTTTGATATTGTTTCTAATGTCCGAGAGGAGTTTTGGACCAGCCTTGGCAAATAGTTTGTCTGTAACGTAGGATTTATCCGTCATCTTCTCATTGGTGGAATGTACAATGGCGTGCACACTCAGGTCAGTAATATCCCCGTTCCTGTGTAACAAACATTCTCAACAATCTTACAATATCCCCGTTCCTGTGTAACAAACATTCTCAACAATCTTACAATATCCCCGTTCCTGTGTAACAAACATTCTCAACAATCTTACAATATCCCCGTTCCTGTGTAACACACATTCTCAACAATCTTACAATATCCCCGTTCCTGTGTAACAACATTCTCAACACATCTTACCATATCCCCGTTGATGTTAACAAACTTCTCAACATTTACAATATCCCCGTTCCTGTTCACACTCAAACTATGTCTCAACAATCTTTACAATATCCCCGTTCCTGTGTAACAAACATTCTCAACAATCTTACAATATCCCCGTTCCTGTGTAACAAACATTCTCAACAATCTTACAATATCCCCGTTCCTGTGTAACAAACATTCTCAACAATCTTACAATATCCCCGTTCCTGTGTAACAAACATTCTCAACAATCTTACAATATCCCCGTTGATGTGTTACAAACATTCTCAACAATCTTACAATATCCCCGTTCCTGTGTTACAAACATTCTCAACAATCTTACAATATCCCCGTTCCTGTGTTACAAACATTCTCAACAATCTTACAATATCCCCGTTCCTGTGTAACAAACATTCTCAACAATCTTACAATATCCCCGTTCCTGTGTAACAAACATTCTCAAGAATCTTACAATATCCCCGTTCCTGTGTTACAAACATTCTCAACAATCTTACAATATCCCCGTTCCTGTACATGTACACACATAGAACATTTACAGGTTGAGCCAGTCCACACGTATACATGTACACACATAGAACATTTACAGAATGAGCCAGTCCACACGTATACATGTACACACATAGAACATTTACAGGATGAGCCAGTCCACACGTATACATGTACACACATAGAACATTTACAGGTTGAGCCAGTCCACATGTATACTACATGTACACACATAGAACATTTACAGGTTGAGCCAGTCCACACGTATACATGTACACACATAGAACATTTACAGGTTGAGCCAGTCCACACGTATACATGTACACACATAGAACATTTACAGGATGAGCCAGTCCACACGTATACATGTACACACATAGAACATTTACAGGATGAGCCAGTCCACACGTATACATGTACACACATAGAACATTTACAGGTTGAGCCAGTCCACACGTATACATGCACACACATAGAACATTTACAGGTTGAGCCAGTCCACACGTATACATGTACACACATAGAACATTTACAGGATGAGCCAGTCCACACGTATACATGTAGACACATAGAACATTTACAGGATGAGCCAGTCCACACGTATACATGTAGACACATAGAACATTTACAAGATGAGCCAGTCCACACGTATACATGTACACACATAGAACATTTACAGGTTGAGCCAGTCCACACGCATACATGTACACACATAGAACATTTACAGGATGAGCCAGTCCACACGTATACATGTACACACATAGATCATTTACAGGATGAGCCAGTCCATACGTATACATGTACACACATAGAACATTTACAGGATGAGCCAGTCCACACGTATACATGTACACACATAGAACATTTACAGGATGAGCCAGTCCACACGTATACATGTACACTCATAGAACATTTACAGGATGAGCCAGTCCACGTATACATGTACACACATAGAACATTTACAGGATGAGCCAGTCCACACGTATACATGTACACACATAGAACATTTACAGGTTGAGCCAGTCCACACGTATACATGTACACATAGAACATTTACAGGATGAGCCAGTCCACACGTATACATGTACACACATAGAACATTTACAGGATGAGCCAGTCCACACGTATACATGTACACACATAGAACATTTACAGGTTGAGCCAGTCCACACGTATACATGTACACACATAGAACATTTACAGGTTGAGCCAGTCCACACGTATACATGTACACACATAGAACATTTACAGGTTGAGCCAGTCCACACGTATACATGTACACACATAGAACATTTACAGGTTGAGCCAGTCCACACGTATACATGTACACACATAGAACATTTACCGGATGAGCCAGTCCACACGTATACATGTACACACATAGAACATTTACAGGATGAGCCAGTCCACACGTATACATGTACACACATAGAACATTTACAGGTTGAGCCAGTCCACACGTATACATGTACACACATAGAACATTACAGGTTGAGCCAGTCCACACGTATACATGTACACATAGAACATTTACAGGATGAGCCAGTCCACACGTATACATGTACACACATAGAGCATTTACAGGATGAGCCAGTCCACACGTATACATGTACACACATAGAACATTTACAGGATGAGCCAGTCCACACGTATACATGTACACACATAGAACATTTACAGGATGAGCCAGTCCACACGTATACATGTACACACATAGATCATTTACAGGATGAGCCAGTCCATACGTATACATGTACACACATAGAACATTTACAGGATGAGCCAGTCCACACGTATACATGTACACACATAGAACATTTACAGGATGAGCCAGTCCACACGTATACATGTACACTCATAGAACATTTACAGGATGAGCCAGTCCACGTATACATGTACACACATAGAACATTTACAGGATGAGCCAGTCCACACGTATACATGTACACACATAGAACATTTACAGGTTGAGCCAGTGCACACGTATACATGTACACACATAGAACATTTACAGGTTGAAGCTCTTTGGGTGTTGTGTATACGTCATCACTTGTTGCGTATACGTCATCACTATAGAGCGTATACATGTACACACATAGAACATTTACAGGTTGAGCCAGTCCACACGTATACATGTACACACATAGAACATTTACAGGTTGAGCCAGTCCACACGTATACATGTACACACATAGAACATTTACAGGATGAGCCAGTCCACACGTATACATGTACACACATAGAACATTTACAGGATGAGCCAGTCCACACGTATACATGTACACACATAGAACATTTACAGGTTGAGCCAGTCCACACGTATACATGCACACACATAGAACATTTACAGGTTGAGCCAGTCCACACGTATACATGTACACACATAGAACATTTACAGGATGAGCCAGTCCACACGTATACATGTAGACACATAGAACATTTACAGGATGAGCCAGTCCACACGTATACATGTAGACACATAGAACATTTACAAGATGAGCCAGTCCACACGTATACATGTACACACATAGAACATTTACAGGTTGAGCCAGTCCACACGTATACATGTACACACATAGAACATTTACAGGTTGAGCCAGTCCACACGTATACATGTACACACATAGAACATTTACAGGATGAGCCAGTCCACACGTATACATGTACACACATAGATCATTTACAGGATGAGCCAGTCCATACGTATACATGTACACACATAGAACATTTACAGGATGAGCCAGTCCACACGTATACATGTACACACATAGAACATTTACAGGATGAGCCAGTCCACACGTATACATGTACACTCATAGAACATTTACAGGATGAGCCAGTCCACGTATACATGTACACACATAGAACATTTACAGGATGAGCCAGTCCACACGTATACATGTACACACATAGAACATTTACAGGTTGAGCCAGTCCACACGTATACATGCACACACATAGAACATTTACAGGTTGAGCCAGTCCACACGTATACATGTACACACATAGAACATTTACAGGATGAGCCAGTCCACACGTATACATGTAGACACATAGAACATTTACAGGATGAGCCAGTCCACACGTATACATGTAGACACATAGAACATTTACAAGATGAGCCAGTCCACACGTATACATGTACACACATAGAACATTTACAGGTTGAGCCAGTCCACACGCATACATGTACACACATAGAACATTTACAGGATGAGCCAGTCCACACGTATACATGTACACACATAGATCATTTACAGGATGAGCCAGTCCATACGTATACATGTACACACATAGAACATTTACAGGATGAGCCAGTCCACACGTATACATGTACACACATAGAACATTTACAGGATGAGCCAGTCCACACGTATACATGTACACTCATAGAACATTTACAGGATGAGCCAGTCCACGTATACATGTACACACATAGAACATTTACAGGATGAGCCAGTCCACACGTATACATGTACACACATAGAACATTTACAGGTTGAGCCAGTGCACACGTATACATGTACACACATAGAACATTTACAGGTTGAGCCAGTCCACACATATACATGTACACACATAGAACATTTACAGGTTGAGCCAGTCCACACGTATACATGTAGACACATAGAACATTTACAGGTTGAGCCAGTCCACACGTATACATGTACACACATAGAACATTTACAGGATGAGCCAGTCCAGGTCCGGTTCAGCCTTCCAAACTCCTTGAAGTTTTCAACTTTCCTAATGTCGTTTGGGAGGCTGTTCCACAACCGGGCCACCTTAAATATGAACAACTGCTTATCATATGTATTTGTTCTTACAGATGGTACATCAACTATATTGTCGTATCTGAAAGAGTAATTAGAATTTTTTTAATTTACAAGATCATGTAGATATGGTGGAGATATTTTATATAGACATTTAAATGTTTCTATAGCCATACTTCTTATCCTGCCTAGCATTGGCATGTTAGCTTTGTTTAAAAGATGTTCGTAGCTGGAAGTAATATCATTACAAGTTATTCATAGAGCTCTGTGTTGAAGTGTTTCCAGTTTCATTGTATTGGGGTTACTGCAAAAGTGCCATAGAGGTGGGCAATAGTTAAAATTCGACCTAATAAAGGACTTGTATATCACAATTTTGCTTTCAGAGGTCAAAAATTTACTTAGTCATAAAAGGACGTTCAGTTATTTTGCAGCCTTCTTACATATATTTGTGATTTGTTGATCAACGTTTAACATAAAATCAATGTCTACACCGAGCAGTTTCACCTGATCTTCCACAGTGAATGTCCATAGATCTTATCTTAAAATGGTCAATTTTATCATGAGAGGTCTTGCTGAAACTAATCGGGTTTACCGGTACTTGCATTTGGTTTATATTAAACCAGTCGATAAGACTGTTGCTATCGGTTTCAAGAATAGACTTTTAAGATTAATGGATGTTTATGATAATGACATAAAGTATTGTCATCTGCATAGCTATATAGCGTGGAAGTCGTGATAGTGCAGTGGATGCGCGTTTGCTTCAGGTGCGAAAGGTCCGGAGTTCGAGCCCCGCTGGAGCCATTACGATTGTGCCCTTAGGCAAGGCATTTAAATTCCACGTTGCCTCTTCTCTCTCCCTCGTGGCGATGGATTCCATCAGGAATGAGGTCTCGAGAGTGATTAATATAAGTTGAAATAACTTGTTTCGCAATCGAGCTAAAATAAATTTGTATAAATATAGCGTGGATTTGTCTACAAAATATCATTAATAAATATGTTAGAAATTAGTGGCCCAAGTATGGAACCCTGGGGGACACCCTTCATGGTTTCTAACCATGAGCTGTGGGCTTGACCAATCTTTACCTGTTGTGGTTTCTGTCAAGTAGCTACTGGTATGTACAGGTTTGCATGCGTTGTCAGACAGTCAATACTCAATAGGCGCCCAACTTGAGGAGGATGAGACCATGTGGCAGGCAATCGAACGCTTAAGCCCATCAAGATTGCCACCACATGATCGCCCCGGTCAAGGGTCTGCTTGACAACGTTAGTGATGAAATGTACAGCAATTTAAAAATATTTGGGAGCCGAGTCAAAGAGTCAACTCCTGTAGCTTTTTTAATATGAAGAGATTTTTAACTGTGAGGTCATTTCTTTCTGAGTGGTAGGTTTAAAATTAAAACATGAAATATTAGGTTGGTCTTTATATATTTTGTCAACACTTGGATGGAGCTTGTTGACTGGGGGTTTGTCAGATATCTCTATGTTTTAGCAATATTGACATAAAAATCATTTAAAATGTTGAAGACTTCAATTTGGTCAGATATCACGTTGTCATCAATTTTGAGAATAATCTCATTTGAGCCTTTGGCTTGCTGTTTACTGGGTCAAAAGGGTTTAATTGTAGGCCAGAAATCTTTGGATTTAGGCCCACCACCACATCATTCCATAAAATAAGTTTGGATGGATTTTCTTTTTATGTTATTCTTTTGATTTCTTAAATGTTTGTATTTATTCCAGTTTTATTTTTCAAAAAGGTATTGTGAGCTTGTCTCGTTTTATATATTACAGTAGAGTAGAAACATTTTTCGGCAAATAAAACACATGCCATTTGAACTAATGTAATAACACATCATTGGAAATAGTCTAAAATTGGATTTAAAATTTGTAATCAAAAGACAAAATGTCAGCTTTATTTCGTCTAATATATTCAGATGAAAGAATGTGCACCCACCTGATATTACATATATAAACATTTACATGAGTTTCTATATAATACCTTCGTGGCTTAGTGGTTAGAGCATATCCAGATCGAGGACCAAGGATTTTTTCTTTTTTTTAGCCCAGGCCATAGATTTATTCATTTGGATTTAGCTATGCTACGATTGAGTTCGCTTTGTAGCTTTGCAGATTAGCTATTACATCGACATACCCATAATACATCCTAATCAATTTTTACTTTAACATTACACTAATTATCATCACAGGGATTCGGCACGCTTAGGGGTACTAGTATATATATTTAAGTACAGGGATTCTACCGTACTCTGTGGGATGTCAGATTTCGCATCGATCAGTAAAATGGCCCTATCTGAAACAATTGACCTTTCTGCCGATTTTGATTGACAGCTGGCCAATCGCATCGCACCATTCGCGCACACACCCGGCAACGGTTTATCGCCGCCATCTTGTTAGACAAACAATGCATAGTAGACAAACTAGTAACGAGTAGACAAATTTGAAAAGGCGTGAATTTGATCGAAAATACGGGTTTAAAATTGTTTTAATGATGTTGAAAATGTGTAGCTTTGGTGTGTGGGTTAGTTATAGTACAAAATTAGTCGATATCCTGGTGATTGACGTTAAATTCAACCCATTTCAAAATCCTTGGACAAATCTAAGTGTGTATATGAACCACAAAATACCAGACAGCTGCTTTAAAAACAATGCATCTATAAAAACACCGACTGATCCCATATAGTCATTCTTTTCTCGCAAACACAGCAATCAAATTTAAGCGTGTCACACTGTTTATTGGGAGTAATCAACAACTTACCGACTACCGGTACATCACAGAGACTGCCGACTTATAATATCCTGATAGGGGCCTACTGCTATTATCAAGATCAAAGTATTGCACATCGGAATTTAGCACTGATTGTGCTAATTGGTCAATTATAAAATGTGTGCACATAATTATAGTATTGTTTGACGTACATTTTTGCCGAATAAACCTACACGTGCGTTGAAACGAGCATTCTGATTGGATTATTAGAATGTAACAAGATGTTTTTTTTATATGACGAATAATCATAATCCAATCAGAACGCTCGTTTCAACGCGAGTTGCGCCGCTTTAGAAATTTTCAAAACAAATTGAAAATTCTACGAAATCTCTTTGCCGTACATTTTTGCCGAACAAACCTACACGTTAGTGGAAACACATTTTATTGATAATGTTATTCACAGTTAAAACTCTCCCGTCGAAGATTTGTTTTTGTTGCTGACAGAACCCGTGTCCTAGTATGGAAATGTGACCTGCTATGGCCAATGTATGTGGCAATTGTTTGCAAAGTATACATGCATGCAGCTTAAAGTTGTGTTTTATTTGAAGAACAATATAAAGACTTGGGATAGGCGTTATATTTGGACAGATTTGTACAAAATTGTTTCAGATAGGGCCATTTTACTGATCGATGCAAAATCTGACATCCCACAGAGTAGAATCCCTGTACTTAAATATATATACTAGTACCCCCAAATGTGCCGAATCCCTGTGATTATCATCATAGTCTTTCCAGTTCAGTTGATTAGTTAGTGCATATTTCATATTATTATAGTCTAAACTTTATTTATTTTACAACGATTGCGAAGCAAGTTTTAACAACTTATATTAATGATAATTAGTGTCGTAAATGTGGAGGAAACCCACCTGTCCGATCTTGCAACAACCGTACAATCTCACATACTTCCAAGTCCGAGGATCGAACACGTAAGTGAGAAGCGAGCGCGCTAACCACTGCGCTAATTAGTATAGAGTCACGATTCGAATATACAGGCTGATGAAAATCGACCAATTACAATGAACAGTCTACACTATTGTCACATCAACCGATCAAATAAAATGAAAAACCTGTCTGTCTTCCATTTGTTTTCATGTCGTCCGCCATTTTGACATCATGTGATTATATTAGAACATATATTTACAATTTCAAATAATTCCAATTATTGCTATCGTCACAATATAAAATGCACGGATTTGTTCACACCAATCTGTATGTGTTTTACGTTTATTTATCATCGCTACCGATTGCCCATATGAGCGACGCCTCCTGAAGAGATTAGTCATTTTAGATTTTTGGAGGAAAGTGCAATGATACAGACAGAGACCCATTCCAGAGTCCCCTCTGGTTCTTTTACATGCATGGTGTACAGCACCGACTCGATACCTCGGTTTAAAGTCCCATCTGAAAGACTGTTAATTTTATCATGTTCAGACAGGGGATCGATCCTGTGAACATTGCAATATCCTCCAAAAAATAGCGCATATGGGCAACCGGTAGCGACGATAAATAAACGTAAAACACATTATTGAACTCATAAACACAAATAGTGCTCTCTTATCAACATGCATGCTGTGATAAATTAATTTACGGTATGTAATCTTGAAACGTGTACTGTATTCAGGTCAACGAGTGGGTTATGGGTCTACTATGACACAACATCATAAATAACTCGACACACATCACCCAGCATTTCATTACAAGAGACAACAAGATCCTTCTATATTCTAGTGAAGAGACTACAATCTACAATAACTGTGACTACTAAAGTCATGTGACAAGGACTTGAATCGGACCGGCGGCCGCATCTAGCCTGGGTTCTAGTCTGTCGATTTTTCACTTTTTAACTTCTTTCAAAATGACATCACCAGAAACTCAATACGGCCCAATTAATAGTATCGGTGTTGAAATATATCTCTTCGACTGACCAGGCAAAATATATCGACACCTAGCTGTTCTCCGCATCCACAACATATGTTAATTACAAGATCTTTGTCAATCTTTATCCCCGTGGCGCTGTAGTCAACATTTTCACTAGTAAGTGTTCGTGTGTGTTTTACGTTTATTTATCGTCGCTACTGGTTGCCCATATGAGCGACGCCTCCTGAAGAGATTAGTTGTTTTGGAGGATAGTGCAATGATACAGAAAAAGACCCATTCCAGAGTCTCCTCTGGTTCTTTTACGTGTACGGTGTAAAGCACCGACACGAGACCTCGGTTTAACGTCCCATCTGAAAGACTGTTAATTTTATTATGGTCAGACGGGGGATCGAACCTGCGATCCCTGGATTACCAGTCCAGCGTGTTACCACTGGACTACAGATCCGTCTGTTAGTAAGTGTTCACATTGTGTTGTCTCTTATGTATTAAAAAATTTAATTAAAATATAATGATACAGCATTACCTTGACACCCCCCACCCCCCGCTTCGTCGCTTATGCTAACAATCATCATATGGAATTTTATTTAAGTGTAATGTTCGATCATAGCATGAGGTGAAATTAGGTACAATAAATTGATTTCGACATTTTCCTTTCAGGAACATACTCAACATCAGTTCTGCCATTTTGTGGTATTTGTGGTAGTATTCTGTAGGTTTACTAAGCCTCGTTTTTTGGTTGTAATGAAGTATGCATATAATTTAAGAGTGGTCTATAAGGTCTTTATTAAAATACAATTATGCATGTGAACTGCACTGACTGTTTATGTTGGCAGAGAAGCAAATAATGTGGCAGATAAGCACGTATATTTGGAAGTACAATCTCCTTACATGTAGGTTTGGTCAGCATTTTAAAGGTTTTCCCACACATGTGCGACATTACACCAGAAATTGTACTCCAATGTTTAATGTTAAAATTTGAGTATTGGAAGGTTAACTTGTTTATTCAGGTATAATCAGGTGTTTGCACCAAAACAATATATCCGAATTGATATATTGAGTGACAGTTATACCCAACCTGTTTACTGGAACATAATATGTAGCTAGACATTTCATGAAATACATGTCAAAGCTTGCTTCTCTATAACATATGAGATGCGATTAGATTAGGACAGACGGAGGAGGACATAGGGTACTGTACGGAGTGCGTATGTGCATTGCGTCTCCGAGTGCAAAACTAGTATAATGGTTTGATGTTAATAAAATACTTATGTTTAAATTGGAGTTGAACTGTTAATAAATACAAACTACGAATTGGTATACTATGAACCACAGGGATTCGGCACGTTTGTGGGTACTAGTATATATATTTAAGTATATATACTAGTACCCACAAACGTGCCGAATCCCTGTGCTATGAACAATATAGATATATGTCCATTTGCACGATAACTTTGAAAACACCCTTAGTTCTCCGAGCTCGTGACTCGATTATATGCATTTGCTGTGCCATCACTAACATTAATTAACTAACCGCGTTCGCTTCTCATCAATGCAATACGGGTTCGATCCTTGGACCGGGAATGTGTGAGATGGTACGGTGGTCGCCAGATCGGACAGGTGGCTTTACTTCGTGTACTCCGGTTTCCTCGCACACGAATGATCACATTTACGCTTTCATCCGCACAGTCGTTGTAAAATAAATAACATTTAAACTAAACGAATTACTAACTGCTGGAGCCTGCCCAGGAAAGGTGTTGTTAGGTAAACTGCCCGTCGCATAAATGGGCAACTTAAACAAAACATGTTCTTCGGTCTCTGCAGAGACACAACTCGTTTCTATGCATTTGATGATTGAGCTTATTTACCCTCGCCTCCGGCGAACCATATGGGCGGGCGTCTATGCGTGTGTGTGTGTGTGTGTGTGTTTTACGTTTATTTATCGTCGCTACCGGTTGCCCATATGAGCGACGCCTCCTGAAGAGATTAGTAATTTTAGATTTTGGAGGGTAGTGCATGATACAGACAGAGACCCATTCCAGAGTCTCCTCTGGTCTTTTACGTGCACGGTGTAAAGCACCGACATGAGACCTCGGTTTAACGTCCCATCTGAAAGACTGTTAATTTTATTAGGGTCAGACGGGGGATCGAACCTGCGATCCCTGGATTACCAGTCCAGCGTGTTACCACTGGACTACAGATCCGTCTGTGGGCGTCTATGCATTTGATGATTGAGCTTATTTACCCTCGCCTCCGGCAAACCATATGGGCGAGCGTCTATGCATTTGCTGTTACATCACTAGTATTGCCTCATTTAATTTACGCTTAGTTAATTTGTTTAAACACATTTTATTTTTCATTATTTACAGCAACAAATGACAATAATACACAATAATTAAAGTATACGAATCTTCTCCTTAATTCTTCATGCTCGGTTAGACACGCAGACAAACATTCTTACACAACCGGGAGAGGTCGTTGTTTATGACTTTGGCTCCAGACAAATGTAAAACATATAATAATATAGTTGTTTGCTTGTTTTCTGGTCAACTAACAAAACAACAAAATAAATGAGTAAAAGTGCAACAAAACAATCGTAGTTTGCTAAGCTTATCGAAAAAAACATCAAATATGTGTGCTATTACAAGTAAAATAATATCTATAAATATTAAAAATCAATCACTGATAGTCCTCTTTGCACGCATGGTGACAGAGAAACCAATAGTCGTATTCTTCTGTACTGTCCACACTATCAGTTGTAAATACCATGAGTTGGCTGTCCAATTACACAGTACGATTAGCACGCTCACATCTCTCAGACATACTATGCGCTGGCTGTCCAATTACACAGTACGATTAGCACGCTCGCATCTCTCAGACATATCATGAGTTGGCTGTCCAATTACACAGTACGATTAGCACGCTCGCATCTCTCAGACATACCATGAGTTGGCTGTCCAATTACACAGTACGATTAGCACGCTCGCATCTCTCAGACATACCATGAGTTGGCTGTCCAATTACACAGTACGATTAGCACGCTCACATCTCTCAGACATACTATGTACTGGATGTCCAATTACACAGTACGATTAGCACGCTCGCATCTCTCAGACATACCATGAGTTGGCTGTCCAATTGCACATTACGATTAGCACGCTCACATCTCTCAGACATACCATGCGCTGGCTGTCCAATTACACAGTACGATTAGCACGCTCGCATCTCTCAGACATACCATGCGCTGGCTGTCCAATTACACAGTACGATTAGCACGTTCGCTTCTCATTCATCAATGCAACCCGGGTACTCCGGTCCCCCCCCCCCCCACAAGAGTGACCACATAATTATACGCTTTCATCCGTGCCAACGAGAGTGATTAATATAAGTTGATAAAACTTGTATTGCAATCGTTGTACAATAAATAAAGTATATACGTTTTTTTACCATGCGCTTTTATTTACTAAACTCTCAAGTAACGAAGATTTAAATTATTGACTCGGGGCGATTCGCGACGTGACACTGTTCGCAATATGGCTGATCAGTCTTCAACACTATGCAAAATTGCGAGTCGACAGTTTGCTGTCAAAGACCCAACGTCTCACAGCTGGTTTATTTGGGCTTTTGGAATTCTGTCGCTCTACAACCTAAACAAAACATGGGATGTCCTTGATTCGCCACCATCAAAAGGTTCTTGGAAAAAAACAGTAAAGGACACCATAAATCAGTTCTGGATAGAAAAACTATTGGAAGATGCCAGATCAAAATCCTCTCTACAATACCTGAAAGCTAACGCCACGTTGCTAAAACTACAACCACACAACGTCTGGAAAAGTGCAGGATACAATAAAGTGAATATTAACAAAGCAGCGATCAAAGTGAAACTGTTGACGGGCACATATACTCTCCAAGCCGATCGCGCAAGATTCAATCAATATGAAGTTTCGGGTATGTGTCCGTTGTGTCATTCCGAAGCGGAGGACAAGAAACATTTCCTCCTGTACTGTGAAACCTCAACTCATATAAGAAATAGATTCTTTCCAAATATCGTGTCGTTGTTGAAGGAAGTCCGCATCTCCGATCCGGAAATAGTGAACATTATGGGTGATGGTGAAACAATGGTGAAAATCATACTTGACTGTACTAGTGCCTGTGCTATTCCAGAACATATTCATTCCATGATGGAATCTATCACCAGTGGTATGTGCTATGCTCTGCACCAGTTCCGCTCGTCAACCATTCTGAACACATAAGGAGAAGTGTAATTAGTTAAAGGCGCATGCTCACTGTGTATATCCTCACGTCCAGTGTATATAAATCTCGGTCATTTAGGGAAATAATGAACTCAATAATTAAGTCATTCGCTGTCGGGTCAGTAGGGTCTAAATCTATAACCCCATTCACCCACATTTTTTTCAAGCCTATATCAAGCGAATTAGAACATTATACGTGTGCGCGACGATTCTTCTAGGAACCACTACTACGTTTGCTGTCGGTGAACGGTTCTCCAGACATTGGAGGAATCTACATACAAGATACATACGATATGGCTGTGACCAGACGTGTACATGAGGTGGCATACATTTCTTCACTGACTCTCATAATTTTGTTGTAACTTGTAAATTTAGCAAACATATGTACCATTTAGATCATATTTCATGAAAACAGTCTTATGGCAAATTGGGTCACCCCCTGTAAATAAATCATTCATTCATCACCGGGTCTTTCCTCCATAACGTGCATGTCGTGACCTAGGCACAGCTCACAGCAGGAATATGAATCAAGGACTGACGGAAGCCGCGCTATCGGAACAGTAGAAGTCGCGTGACTCTATACGAGTATACACTTACTACTAACTTACCTACTTAGCGAGACAGCTATGCTCTGTACGTGCTAGCGACGGCGGATAGCTGGCGTTCTTTTAGCCGCCTCCTTTAAGGAGACGGTGGGACGCGACTTGCGACTTCTAGAAGGCGCGAGAACCCCAGCGAAGAAACCGGAACCATTATTGTGGTGTGAGTTGACAAATGGTGGAGGTTGTGGCACTAAAAGGACAGCCTTCGAAAGATAGGATACATGATTTGTCACACTAGGAAGAACGAAGATGCCTCACAAGTTGTCAACATAAGCAACTTAGATAGACAACGTAATCAACTTAGAAGTCGTGATAGCGCAGTGGATAGGCGTTCGCTCCAGGTGCGAAATGTCCGGAGTTCGAGCCCCACTGGAGCCGTTACGATTGTGCCCTTAGGCAAGGCATTTAAATTCCACATTGCCTCTTCTCTCTCCCTCGTGGCGATGGATTCCATCAGGAATGAGGTCTCGAGAGTGATTTATATAAGTTGAAATAACTTGTTTCGCAATCGAGCTAAAATAAATTTGTATAAACTAACTTAGATAAACCAGTCGCGCAAATTCCTCGGCGGTGACGACTATAAAGAACACTACATCGACCGACCATTAATTCATTCATTTATTCATTTCTCTATTCATATATTTACTACACCAGTTTTCTACAATAGGTATATCACTGTAAGCATGTTTTTAATAGGTAAGTGTTTTGTATGAAACAACTACCACCCAGATTGCTCACATATTGATCTCATAATGTTCACGCTTATTGGAGATGGATTTAAATGTTATATGCATACATGTACATGCATTTTATTAATATGTCGTCCTACTTTATGAGTGCACTTTCGCAAATACTGTTATACTAAATCGTGTCTATAAAAGGCGCACATGAAATTATATCACATTACAGACGGATCTGTAGCCCAGTGGTAAAACGCTGGACTAGTAATCCATGGATCGCAGGTTCGATCCCCCGTCTGACCCTAATAAAATTAACAGTCTTTCAGATGGGACGTTAAACCGAGGTATCGTGTCGGTGCTTTACACCGTGCACGTAAAAGAACCAGAGGAGACTCTGGAATGGGTCTCTGTCTGTATCATTGCACTATCCTCCAAAATCTAAAATTACTAATCTCTTCAGGAGGCGTCGCTCATATGGGCAACCGGTAGCGACGATAAATAAACGTAAAAACAAAAAAACGTGGAAAATGCATTGTATTTGCTATTTGCAATGTAATGTCGCTTTAAATGCAAATGTCTTAGCTGGATGACAAGTTAATAACAATAGTTCTCCCTTTGTTTTATATATGCTTGTTATATTGATCTTCTGGACTGTTGATAATTATTACACCATGTTGTGCATATAATGTTTGTTTAAGAGGGCCTCGTGGAAGATAATCCCCGGTCACCCTATATACATGTAACCCAGGTGAGAAAAACATACAGCCAGTCCGGGACTCGAACCCGATACCTCTCGTTTACAGGGCGATTACTCTACCGACTGAGCTAACCGGGCTGCCTACATATCACCTCACATATACACACACCGCTACATTACAAAAAAAACCGGGCTACATACATAAAGAATTTATTTACAATTTTAGCTCGTTCACGTTCTGCCATATGTTTGGGAAAACGTATGTCTATAATAACTGCACTGAAATCAACTGTTTAAATGTTACATATACATGTAAAAGAGAAATCGTCATGCAATTCTCGTACATGCGTCTCTTTGTATGTTGTGTATACGTCATCACTTGTTGCGTATACGTCACCACTACAGAGCTCTTTACTTGTTGTGTATACGTCATCACTTGTTGCGTATACGTCATCACTATAGAGCCTATTGATGATATATCGCGCAACTACCGATCTCTTTGGTTGTTGCGTATACGCCACCACTACCGAGCTCTTTGCTTTTTCTATTTATAGTAACTCATTTGCATATATGGTAATATAAAGTAGGTCACGCGCGTGCGCGTTTATTTTTAGTCACCTGATGCCGTAAAATAATCGAGTACAAATACGATCGTTCCGTCTCGAGACGAACCATTTTACCATAGGCGTGAAGATGAAAACACCGTTTATACTTTCGACCCACGCGGTCGAAAAACACTTAAATGTGTACGATTTCGACACCTCCGCGTTTCTTAACGGGCGACTCATGTACGATTGCGTACAAAAATGCCTGGATAAGCCGGATGAAATTAAGCAAAACGGGAAACGAACTGAACTGACAAAAACGTTCTTTTACGACATCGGTATACTGGGATATACTGATCGGTACAGTAACAGAGTGAAAGTGGTGTATAAGAAAACGAAGCGACTACACTACGTTATTACTACATACCCGATTGCACCGACCAATGAGAGCTATAAATAGACACCGATGCGAACGAACCGCTCTATAAATAGCGAGAGCGTACGTTTCTATAAATATCGACTACGAATCGATCTATAAATAGCGATTACGTACGTTTCTATAAATATCGACCAATTAGAAGGGACTTAAATCTATAAAAGACGTCGTAACTTTAGTTAGTGTCATTAGAGTTTCTACGCTAGAACAAACAACATGATTAGATGCGAACTAAGTCTTGGCAATGGTCGTTACGTAAGGGTGAACGAATGGAAAGGGGAACTTAGAGTCGACTTACGAGAATGGCAAGACGACAAACCGACGAAAAAGGGCATTAGTTTAACCTTGATGCGATGGAAGAACTTGGTTGAGCAGATAGAGTTTGTGGACAAGGCCTTAGAGAACAGAGAAACGTTTGAAACGCATTTGGGCGGAAACGTAAACCTTACCGCGAAGGAGGGGAACGTGTGCGTGGATATCAGACAGTACTGGAAGCCCGAGACGGAGGTGGTGCCTACAAAAAAGGGGCTATGTTTAAGGCCCTTTGAATATAAACGATTGAAGGAACTGATACCCGAGATTGGAAAGGCGTTACCCGAATTGGACGCTGTGGTACCGTGCGCTCTAAGCAGCGATCACATGAACCAATTAGGAGCGGCGCAGTGTCCGGAATGTAACCCGAATGACTTTGTAAACTGGTAAATAACGCCGGTATGAACTCGTAAAAATAGCAACCAATGGGCTACAAGTTCTAAAAATAACAACCAATCACAAACGTTGAAGTTGTATATAAGTGGGCCGTTTTTCGATAACACCTCACTTCCGAAGTCAGTGGCTAACCATCAACATGAACATTATCGATCGGAGCGATTCAACCAAAGTGTCTCAGTTTTCCGTGTCTGAGATGATGTTTTACGAAGATCGACTACAGAGTTTTGAACACTGGTCGAAGCAGATCCAACCGAATAAAATGTCTTTGGCTAAAGCGGGCTTCTATTATACCGGAAGCGCGGATAAAGTTACCTGTTTCTCTTGCGGCGTGAAGGTGATGTCGTGGGAACCCTCGGATCAGCCTTGGGAAGAACACGAAAAATGGTCTCCGGCGTGTATATACTTGAAAATGACTGGATACAAAAATGGAGATACCGGCTCATTCGCTCCCGGATTTATCCCGGCCAGTAAGAACGCGCCAGTTACATTTGGACACGATAATGGATTTGGTACACAGGCTCCCTCACGAGTCCACGGAGCGTTTGCGTTAGATGGACATCAAACTAACAAAAATTCGTCATTCGGACCAAACAGCGTTACTGGAGCTAATTTGTTTGTTAGACGTTAAACATGTTTGGACTCGTGTGCGTGACAATGTCTTTAATTAATGACTTGGAATGGTGGCTTAGATATAGACAGTTGAGGAGAGAAGCCGCGGAGGGCGCGGATAGACTTATCGAAATATTAGAAATATATGTACAACCGTTGTATGCAACTACGTTATAAAATAATGTACGTATAATAAAAATGTAAATTTACGCGCGCCTTTGTTGTATTTGTAGGAATATTATATATATATATTGTATACAAATCATAGATTGTGGACGTCCGTATTATACCCAGATTCTGATTACTTTAGAAGCTACCGTTCCCATCTTAGGTCG